>CALNHX010006689.1:0-85091 GCA_940337035.1 Agriotes lineatus
GGGACATATGGGACATCTGGACTTCTGGGACGTTAGGGACATTTGGGACATCTGGGACGCCTGGGACGTTAGGGACATATGGGACATATGGGACATCTGTGACGTCTGGGAAGTTAGGGACATATGGGACATCTGGGACGTTTTGGATATCTGGGATGTTAAAGACATATGAGACATTTAGGACGCCTGGGACATTAGGGACATATGGGACATATGGGACATCTGGGACGCATGGGACATTAAGGACATATGGGACATATGGGACATCAGGGACGTCTGGGACTTTAGGGACATATGGGACATCTTTGACGTCTGGGACGTTAAAAACATATGGGACATCTAGGACGTCTGGGACGTCTGGGACGTTAAGGACATATGGGGCATTTAGGATGCCTGAGACATTAGGGACATATGAGACATCTGGAACATATGGGTCATCTGGGACGTCTGGAACGTTAGGGACATATGGGACATCTGGGACGTCTGGGACGTTAAGGACATATGGAACGTCTAGAACGAGTGGGACTTTAGGGACATATGGAACATATGGGACATCTGGGACGTCTGGGACGTTAGGGACATATGGGACCTCTGGGACGTCTGGGACGTTAGGGACATATAGGACATTTGCTACGTCTGGGACGTTAAGGACATATGGGACATCTAGGACGTCTGGGACGTCTGGGACGTTAAGGAAATGTGAGACATTTAGGACGCCTAGGACATTAGGGACATATGGGACATATGGGACATTTGGGACGTCTGGGACGTTAAGGACATATGGGACATCTGGGACGTCTGGGACATTAGAGATATATGGGACATATGAAACATCTGGGACGCCTGGGACATTGGGGACATATGGAACATATGGGACATCTGTGACGTCTGGGACGTTAGGGACATATGGGGCATCTGGGACGTCTGGGACGTTAGGGACATATGGGACATCTGGGACGCCATGGACGTTAGGGACATATGGGACATATGGGACATCTGCGACGCCTGGGGCATTAAGGACATGTGGGACATATGGGACATCTAGGACGTCTGGGACGTTAAAGACATATGAGACATTTAGGACGTCTGGGACGTTAAAGACATATGAGACATTTAGGACGTCTGGGACGTTAGGGTTACACGGGACATCTGCGACGTCTGGGACGTTAAGGACATATGGGACATCTGGGACATATGAGACGCCTGGGACATTAGGGACATATGGGACCTATGGGACATATGGAACGCCTAGGACATTAGGGACATGTGGGACATATGGGACATCTGGTACGTCTGGGACGTTAGGGACATATAGGACGTCTAGGAAGTCTGGGACGTTAAAGACATATGGGACATCTGGGACGTCTAGGACGTTAAGGACATATGGGACATTTAGGACGTCTGGGACGTTAGGGTCATACGGGACATCTGGGACGTCTGGGACGTTAGGGACATATGAGAGATCTGGGACATATGAGACGCCTGGGACATTATGGACATGTGAGACCTATGGGACATCTGGGACGTCTGGGACGTTAGGGACATATAGGACGTCTAGGACGTCTGGGACGTTAGGGACATATTGGACATCTAGGACGTCTGGGACGTTAAAGACATATGGGACATCTGGGACGTCTGGGACGTTAAGGACATATGGGACATCTAGGACGTCTGGGACGTTAGGGTCATACGGGACATCTGGGACGTCTGGGACGTTAGGGACATATGGGACATGTGGGACATATGAGACGCCTGGGACATTAGGGACATATGAGACCTATGGGACATATGGAACGCCTAGGACATTAGGGACATGTGGGACATATGGGACATCTGGGACGTCTGGGACGTTAGGGACATATGGGACATCTGGGACGTCTGGGACGTCTGGGACGTTAGGGACATATGGGACATTTGGGACGTCTGGGACGTTAAGGACATATGGGACATCTGGGACGCCATGGACGTTAGGGACATATGGGACATATGGGACATCTGCGACGCCTGGGGCATTAAGGACATGTGGGACATATGGGACATATGGGACATTTGGGACGTCTGGGACGTTAAGGACATATGGGACATCTGGGACGTCTGGGACATTAGAGATATATGGGACATATGAAACATCTGGGACGCCTGGGACATTGGGGACATATGGAACATATGGGACATCTGTGACGTCTGGGACGTTAGGGACATATGGGGCATCTGGGACGTCTGGGACGTTAGGGACATATGGGACATCTGGGACGCCATGGACGTTAGGGACATATGGGACATATGGGACATCTGCGACGCCTGGGGCATTAAGGACATGTGGGACATATGGGACATCTAGGACGTCTGGGACGTTAAAGACATATGAGACATTTAGGACGTCTGGGACGTTAAAGACATATGAGACATTTAGGACGTCTGGGACGTTAGGGTTACACGGGACATCTGCGACGTCTGGGACGTTAAGGACATATGGGACATCTGGGACATATGAGACGCCTGGGACATTAGGGACATATGGGACCTATGGGACATATGGAACGCCTAGGACATTAGGGACATGTGGGACATATGGGACATCTGGTACGTCTGGGACGTTAGGGTCATAGGGACATCTGGGACGTCTGGGACGTTAGGGACATATGAGAGATCTGGGACATATGAGACGCCTGGGACATTATGGACATGTGAGACCTATGGGACATCTGGGACGTCTGGGACGTTAGGGACATATAGGACGTCTAGGACGTCTGGGACGTTAGGGACATATTGGACATCTAGGACGTCTGGGACGTTAAAGACATATGGGACATCTGGGACGTCTGGGACGTTAAGGACATATGGGACATCTAGGACGTCTGGGACGTTAGGGTCATACGGGACATCTGGGACGTCTGGGACGTTAGGGACATATGGGACATGTGGGACATATGAGACGCCTGGGACATTAGGGACATATGAGACCTATGGGACATATGGAAACGCCTAGGACATTAGGGACATGTGGGACATATGGGACATCTGGGACGTCTGGGACGTTAGGGACATATGGGACATCTGGGACGTCTGGGACGTCTGGGACGTTAGGGACATATGGGACATTTGGGACGTCTGGGACGTTAAGGACATATGGGACATCTGGGACGCCTGGGACGTTAGGGACATATAGAACATCAAAGACGTCTGGGACGTTAGGGACATATGAGACATCTAGGACGTCTAGGACGTTAAAGACATATGGGACATCTGGGACGTCTGGGACGTTAGAGACATACAGGAGATCTAGGACGTCTGGGACGTTAAGGACATATGAGACATTTAGGACGCCTGGGACATTAGAAACATATGGGACATATGGGACATCTGGGACGCCTGAGGCATTAAGAACATGTGGGACATATGGGACATCTGGGACGTCTGGGACGTTAAGGACATATGGGACATCTAGGACGTCTGGGACGTTAGAGGCATATAGGACATCTAGGACGCCTGGGAAGTTAGGGACATATGGGACATCTAGGACGTCTGGGACGTTAAAGACATATGGGACATCTGGGACGTCTGGGACGTTAAGGACATATGGGACATCTAGGACGTCTGGGACGTTAGGGTCATATGGGACATCTGGGACGTCTGGGACGTTAGGGACATATGGGACATCTGGGACATATGGGACGCCTGGGACATTAGGGACATATGGGACGCCTAGGACATTAGGGACATGTGGGACATATGGGACATCTGAGACGTCTGGGACGTCTGGGACGTTAGGGACATACGGGACAGCTGGGACGCCTGGGACGTTAGGGACATATGGGACATTTAGGACGTCTGGGACGTTAGAGACATATGGAACATCTACGTCGCCTGGGACATTAGAGACATAAGGGACATATGGGATATCTGGGACGTCTGGGACGTTAGGGACATATGGAACATCTGGGACGTCTGGGACGTTAAGGACATATGGGACATCTACGACGTCTGGGACGTGTGGGACGTTAAGGACATACGAGAGATTTGGGATGCCTTGGACATTAGGGACATATGGGACATCTGGGACGTCTAAAACATTAGGGACATATGAAACATATAGGACATCTGAGACGTCTGGGACGTTAGGGACATATAGGACATTTGGGACGTCTGGGACGTTAAGGACATATGGGACATTTAGGACGCCTGGGACATTAGGGACATATGAAACATATGGGACATCTGCGACGTCTGGGACGTTAGGGACATATGGGACATCTGGGACGTCTGGGACGTCTGGGACGTCTGGGACGTTAAGGACATATGAGACATTTAGGACGCCTGGGACATTAGGGACATATGGGACATATGGCACATCTGGGACGCCGGGGACATTAAGGACATATGGGACATATGGGACATCTGAGACGTCTGGGACGTCTGGGACGTTAGGGACATACGGGACAGCTGGGACGCCTGGGACGTTAGGGACATATGGGACATTTAGGACGTCTGGGACGTTAGAGACATATGGAACATCTACGTCGCCTGGGACATTAGAGACATAAGGGACATATGGGATATCTGGGACGTCTGGGACGTTAGGGACATATGGAACATCTGGGACGTCTGGGACGTTAAGGACATATGGGACATCTACGACGTCTGGGACGTGTGGGACGTTAAGGACATACGAGAGATTTGGGATGCCTTGGACATTAGGGACATATGGGACATCTGGGACGTCTAAAACATTAGGGACATATGAAACATATGGGACATCTGAGACGTCTGGGACGTTAGGGACATATAGGACATTTGGGACGTCTGGGACGTTAAGGACATATGGGACATTTAGGACGCCTGGGACATTAGGGACATATGGGACCTATGGGACATATGGGACGCCTGGGACATAAGGGACAATTGGGACATGGGACATCTGGGACGTCTTGGATGTCTGGGATGTTAAGGACATATGGGACATTTAGGACGCCTGAGACATTAGGGACATATAAGACATCTGGGACATATGGGTCATCTGGGACGTCTGGGACGTTAAGGACATATGGGACGTCTAGAACGAGTGGGACATTAGGGACATATGGGACATATGGGACATCTGGGACGTCTGGGACGTTAGGAACATATGGGACCTCTGGGACGTCTGGGACGTTAGGGACATATAGGACATCTGCTACGTCTGGGACGTTAAGGACATATGGGACATCTAGGACGTCTTGGACGTCTGGGACGTTAAGGAAATATGAGACATTTAGGACGCCTGGGACATTAGGGACATATGGGACATATGGGACATTTGGGACGTCTGGGACGTTAAGGACATATGGGACATGTGGGACGTCTGGGACATTAGGGATATATGGGACATATGAAACATCTGGGACTCCTGGGACATTAGGGACGTATGGGACATCTGTGACGTCTGGGACGTTAGGAACATATGGGACATCTGGGACGTCTGGGATGTTAGGGACATTTGGGACATCTTGGACGCCTGGGACGTTAGGGACATATGGGACATATGGGATATCTGTGACGTCTGGGACGTTAGGGACATATGGGACATCTGGGACGTCTGGGACGTTAGAGACATTTGGGACATCTGGGACGCCTGGGACGTTAGGGACATATAGGACATCTAAGACGTCTTGGACGTTAGGGACATATGAGACATCTAGGACGTCTAGGACGTTAAAGACATATGGGACATCTGGGACGTCTGGGACGTTAGGGACATACAGGACATCTAGGTCGTCTGGGACGTTAACAACATATGAGACATTTAGGACGCCTGGGGCATTAAGGACATGTGGGACATATGGGACATCTGGGACGTCTGGGACGTTAGGGACATATGGGACATCTAGGTCGTCTGGGACGTTAAGGACATATGGGACATCTAGGACGTCTAGGACGTTAGAGACATATAGGACATCTAGGACATCTGGGACGTTAGGGACATATGGGACATCTAGGACGTCTGGGATGTTAAAGACATATGGGACATCTGGGACGTCTGGGACGTTAAGGACATATGGGACATCTAGGACGTCTAGGACGTTAGGGTCATACGCTACATCTGGGACGTCTGGGACGTTAGGGACATATGGGACATCTGGGACATATGAGACGCCTGGGACATTAGGGACATATGGGACCTATGGGACATATGGAACGCCTAGGACATTAGGGACATGTGGGACATATGAGACATCTGGGACGTCTGGGACGTCTGGGACGTTAAGGACATATGAGACATTTAGGACGCCTGGGACATTAGGGACATATGGGACATATGGGACATCTGGGACGCCTGGGACATTAAGGACATATGGGACATATGAGACATCTGAGACGTCTGGGACGTCTGGGACGTTAGGGACATACGGGACAGCTGGGACGTCTGGGACGATAGGGACATATGGGACATTTAGGACGTCTGGAACGTTAGGGACATATGGAACATCTACGTCGCCTGGGAAATTAGAGACATAAGGGACATATGGGATATCTGGGACGTCTGGGACGTTAGGGACATATGGGACATCTGGGACGTCTGGGATGTTAAAGACATATGGGACATCTGGGACGTCTGGGACGTTAAGGACATATGGGACATCTAGGACGTCTAGGACGTTAGGGTCATACGCTACATCTGGGACGTCTGGGACGTTAGGGACATATGGGACATCTGGGACATATAAGACGCCTGGGACATTAGGGACATATGGGACCTATGGTACATATGGAACGCCTAGGACATTAGGGACATGTGGGACATATAGGACATCTGGGACGTCTGGGACGTTAGGGACATATGGGACATCTGGGACGTCTGGGACGTCTGGCACGTTAGGGACGTATGGGACATCTGGGACGTCTGGGACGTTAGGGACATATGAGACATCTGGGACGCCTGGGACGTTAGGGACATATAGGACATCTAAGACGTCTGGGACGTTAGGGACATATGAGACATCTAGGACGTCTAGGACGTTAAAGACATATTGGATATCTGGGACGTCTGGGACGTTAGGGACATACAGGTCATCTAGGACGTCTGGGACGTTATAGACATATAGCACATCTAGGACGTCTGGGACGTTAGGGACATATGGGACATCTAGGACGTCTGGGACGTTAGGGACATATGGGACATCTAGGACGTCTGGGATGTTTAAGACATATGGGACATCTAGGACGTCTAGGACGTTAGGGTCATACGCTACATCTGGGACGTCTGGGACGTTAGGGACATATGGGACATCTGGGACATATGAGACGCCTGGGACATTAGGGACATATGGGACCTATGGGACTTATGGAACGCCTAGGACATTAGGGACATGTGGGACATATAGGACATCTGGGACGTCTGGGACGTTAGGGACATATGGGACATCTGGGACGTCTGGGACATCTGGGACGTTAGGGACGTATGGGACATCTGGGACGTCTGGGACGTTAGGGACATATGGAACATCTGGGACATATGGGACGCCTGGGACATTAGGGACATATGGGACGCCTAGGACATTAGGGACATGTGGGACATATGGAACATCTGCGACGTCTGGGACGTTAGGGACATATCGGACATCTGGGACGTCTGGGACGTCTGGGACGTTAAGGACATATGAGACATTTAGGACGCCTGGGACATTAGGGACATATGGGACATATGGGACATCTGGGACGCCTGGGACATTAAGGACATATGGGACATATGGGACATCTGAGACGTCTGGGACGTCTGGGACGTTAGGGACATACGGGACAGCTGGGATGCCTGGGACGTTAGGGACATATGGGACATTTAGGACGTCTGGGACGTTAGAGACATATGGAACATCTACGTCGCCTGGGACATTAGAGACATAAGGGACATATGGGATATCTGGGACGTCTGGGACGTTAGGGACATATGGAACATCTGGGACGTCTGGGACGTTAAGGACATATGGGACATCTACGACGTCTGGGACGTGTGGGACGTTAAGGACATATGAGAGATTTAGGATGCCTTGGACATTAGGGACATATGGGACATCTGGGACGTCTAAAACATTAGGGACATATGAAACATATGGGACATCTGAGACGTCTGGGACGTTAGGGACATATAGGACATTTGGGACGTCTGGGACGTTAAGGACATATGGGACATTTAGGACGCCTGGGACATTAGTGACATATGGGACCTATGGGACATATGGGACGCCTGGGACATAAGGGACATTTGGGACATGGGACATCTGGGACGTCTTGGATGTCTGGGATGTTAAGGACATATGGGACATTTAGGACGCCTGAGACATTAGGGACATATAAGACATCTGGGACATATGGGTTATCTGGGACGTCTGGGACGTTAAGGACATATGGGACGTCTAGAACGAGTGGGACATTAGGGACATATGGGACATATGGGACATCTGGGACGTCTGGGACGTTAGGAACATATGGGACCTCTGGGACGTCTGGGACGTTAGGGACATATAGGACATCTGCTACGTCTGGGACGTTAAGGACATATGGGACATCTAGGACGTCTGGGACGTTAGAGACATATAGGACATCTAGGACGTCTGGGACGTTAGGGACATATGGGACATCTAGGACGTCTGGGATGTTTAAGACATATGGGACATCTGGGACGTCTGGGACGTTAAGGACATATGGGACATCTAGGACGTCTAGGACGTTATTGTCATACGCTACATCTGGGACGTCTGGGACGTTAGGGACATATGGGACATCTGGGACATATGAGACGCCTGGGACATTAGGGACATATGGGACCTATGGGACATATGGAACGCCTAGGACATTAGGGACATGTGGGACATATAGGACATCTGGGACGTCTGGGACGTTAGGGACATATGGGACATCTGGGACGTCTGGGACATCTGGGACGTTAGGGACGTATGGGACATCTGGGACGTCTGGGACGTTAGGGACATATGAGACATCTGGGACGCCTGGGACGTTAGGGACATATGGGACATCTGGGACATATGGGACGCCTGGGACATTAGGGACATATGGGACGCCTAGGACATTAGGGACATGTGGGACATATGGAACATCTGCGACGTCTGGGACGTTAGGGACATATGGGACATCTGGGACGTCTGGGACGTCTGGGACGTTAAGGACATATGAGACATTTAGGACGCCTGGGACATTAGGGACATATGGGACATATGGGACATCTGGGACGCCTGGGACATTAAGGACATATGGGACATATGGGACATCTGAGACGTCTGGGACGTCTGGGACGTTAGGGACATACGGGACAGCTGGGACGCCTGGGACGTTAGGGACATATGGGACATTTAGGACGTCTGGGACGTTAGAGACATATGGAACATCTACGTCGCCTGGGACATTAGAGACATAAATGACATATGGGATATCTGGGACGTCTGGGACGTTAGGGACATATGGAACATCTGGGACGTCTGGGACGTTAAGGACATATGGGACATCTACGACGTCTGGGACGTGTGGGACGTTAAGGACATATGAGAGATTTAGGATGCCTTGGACATTAGGGACATATGGGACATCTGGGACGTCTAAAACATTAGGGACATATGAAACATATGGGACATCTGAGACGTCTGGGACGTTAGAGACATATAGGACATTTGGGACGTCTGGGACGTTAAGGACATATGGGACATTTAGGACGCCTGGGACATTAGGGACATATGGGACTTATGGGACATATGGGACGCCTGGGACATAAGGGACATTTGGGACATGGGACATCTGGGACGTCTTGGATGTCTGGGATGTTAAGGACATATGGGACATTTAGGACGCCTGAGACATTAGGGACATATAAGACATCTGGGACATATATATGACCCATATGTCCCAGATGTCTTATATGTCCCTAACGTCCCAGACGTCCCAGATGTCCCATACGTCCCTAACGTCCCAGATGTCCCAGACGTCCCAGATGTCCCATATGTCCCTAACGTCCCAGACGTCCCAGATGTCCTATATGTCCCACATGTCCCTAATGTCCTAGGCGTTCCATATGTCCCATAGGTCCCATATGTCCCTAATGTCCCAGGCGTCTCATATGTCCCAGATGTCCCATATGTCCCTAACGTCCCAGACGTCCCAGATGTAGCGTATGACAATAACGTCCTAGACGTCCTAGATGTCCCATATGTCCTTAACGTCCCAGACGTCCCAGATGTCCCATATGTCTTAAACATCCCAGACGTCCTAGATGTCCCATATGTCCCTAACGTCCCAGACGTCCTAGATGTCCTATATGTCTCTAACGTCCCAGACGTCCTAGATGTCCCATATGTCCTTAACGTCCCAGACGTAGCAGATGTCCTATATGTCCCTAACGTCCCAGACGTCCCAGAGGTCCCATATGTTCCTAACGTCCCAGACGTCCCAGATGTCCCATATGTCCCATATGTCCCTAATGTCCCACTCGTTCTAGACGTCCCATATGTCCTTAACGTCCCAGACGTCCCAGATGACCCATATGTCCCAGATGTCTTATATGTCCCTAATGTCTCAGGCGTCCTAAATGTCCCATATGTCCTTAACATCCCAGACATCCAAGACGTCCCAGATGTCCCATGTCCCAAATGTCCCTTATGTCCCAGGCGTCCCATATGTCCCATAGGTCCCATATGTCCCTAATGTCCCAGGCGTCCTAAATGTCCCATATGTCCTTAACGTCCCAGACGTCCCAAATGTCCTATATGTCCCTAACGTCCCAGACGTCTCAGATGTCCCATATGTTTCATATGTCCCTAATGTTTTAGACGTCCCAGATGTCCCATATGTCCCTAATGTCCAAGGCATCCTAAATCTCTCATATGTCCTTAACGTCCCACACGTCCCAGACGTCGTAGATGTCCCATATGTCCTTAACGTCCCAGACGTCCCAGATGTTCCATATGTCCCTAACGTCCCAGACGTCCCAGATATCCCATATGTCCCTTATGTCTCTAATGTCCCAGGCGACGTAGATGTTCCATATGTCTCTAACGTCCCAGACGTCCTAAATGTCCCATATGTCCCTAACGTCCCAGGCGTCCCAGCTGTCCCGTATGTCCCTAACGTCCCAGACGTCCCAGACGTCTCAGATGTCCCATATGTCCCATATGTCCTTAATGTCCCAGGCGTCCCAGATGTCCCATATGTCCCATATGTCCCTAATGTCCCAGGCGTCCTAAATGTCTCATATGTCCTTAACGTCCCAGACGTCCCAGACGTCCCAGATGTCCCATATGTCCCTAACGTCCCAGACGTCGCAGATGTTCCATATGTCCCACATGTCCCTAATGTCCTAGGCGTCCCATATGTCCCTAATGTCCCAGGCGTCCCATATGTCCCAGATGTCCCATATGTCCCTAACGTCCCAGGCGTCCTAGATGTCTCATATGTCCCTAACGTCCCAGACGGCCCAGATGTCCCATACGTCCCTAACGTCCCAGATGTCCCAGACGTCCCAGATGTCCCATATGTCCCTAACGTCCCAGACGTCCCAGATGTCCTATATGTCCCACATGTCCCTAATGTACTAGGCGTTCCATATGTCCCATAGGTCCCATATGTCCCTAATGTCCCAGGCGTCTCATATGTCCCAGATGTCCCATATGTCCCTAACGTCCCAGACGTCCCAGATGTAGCGTATGACCCTAACGTCCTAGACGTCCTAGATGTCCCATATGTCTTAAACATCCCAGACGTCCTAGATGTCCCATATGTCCCTAACGTCCCAGACGTCCTAGATGTCCCATATGTCCCTAACGTCCCAGACGTCCTAGATGTCCTATATGTCTCTAACGTCCCAGACGTCCTAGATGACCTGTATGTCCCTAACGTCCCAGACGTCCGAGATATCCAATATGTCTTTAACGTCCTAGACGTCCTAGATGTCTCATATGTCCCTAACGTCCCAGACGTCTTAGATGTCCTATATGTCCCTAACGTCCCAGGCGTCCCAGATGTCTCATATGTCCCTAACGTCCCAGACGTCCCAGATGTCCCATACGTCCCTAACGTCCCAGACGTCCCAGACGTCCCAGATGTCCCATATGTCCCTAACGTCCCAGACGTCCCAGATGTCCTATATGTCCCACATGTCCCTAATGTCCTAGGCGTTCCATATGTACCATAGGTCCCATATGTCCCTAATGTCCCAGGCGTCTTATATGTCCCAGATGTCCCATATGTCCCTATGTCCTTAGAAAATGATGACCTAGTATAAATAAGAAGTAAATAATATTAACTATAAGAGAATACAATATGCTTAAGCGATGTAATTACCAAAGCATGTAGTATCATTTATTGTAATGATGGAACATGTTGAAAATAAATGTATTTAAAAAAAAAAAAAAAAAAAAAAAAAAAAAATTTCCCTAACGTCCCAGACGTCCCAGACGTCCCAGATGTCCCATATGTCCCTAACGTCCCAGACGTCCCAGATGTCCTATATGTCCCACATGTCCCTAATGTCCTAGGCGTTCCATATGTACCATAGGTCCCATATGTCCCTAATGTCCCAGGCGTCTTATATGTCCCAGACGTCCCAGATGTAGCGTATGACCCTAACGTCCTAGACGTCCTAGATGTCCCATATGTCCTTAACGTCCCAGACGTCCCAGATGTCCCATATGTCTTTAACATCCCAGACGTCCCAGATGTCCCATATGTCCCTAACGTCCCAGACGTCCCAGATATCCCATATGTCCCTTATGTCTCTAATTTCCCAGGCGACGTAGATGTTCCATATGTCCCTAACGTTCCAGACGTCCTAAATGTCCCATATGTCCCTATCGTCCCAGACGTCCCAGCTGTCCCGTATGTCCCTAACGTCCCAGACGTCCCAGACGTCTCAGATGTCTCATATGTCCCATATGTCCTTAATGTCCCAGGCGTCCCAGATGTCCCATATGTCCCATATGTCCCTAATGTCCCAGGCGTCCTAAATGTCTCATATGTCCTTAACGTCCCAGACGTCCCAGACGTCCCAGATGTCTCATATGTCCCACATGTCCCTAATGTCCTAGGCGTTCCATATGTCCCAGATGTAGCGTATGACCCTAACGTCCCAGACGTCCCAGATGTAGCGTATGACCCTAACGTCCTAGACGTCCTAGATGTCCCATATGTCCTTAACGTCCCAGACGTCCCAGATGTCCCATATGTCTTTAACATCCCAGACGTCCTAGATGTCCCATATGTCCCTAACGTCCCAGACGTCCTAGATGTCCTATATGTCTCTAACGTCCCAGACGTCCTAGATGTCCCATATGTCCTTAACGTCCCAGACGTCCTAGATGTCCCATATGTCCCTAACGTCCCAGACGTCCCAGATGTCCCATATGTCCCACATGTCCTTAATGCCCCAGGCGTCCTAAATGTCTCATATGTTGTTAACGTCCCAGACGACCTAGATGTCCTGTATGTCCCTAACGTCCCAGACGTCCCAGATGTCCCATATGTCTTTAACGTCCTAGACGTCCTAGATGTCTCATATGTCCCTAACGTCTAAGACGTCTTAGATGTCCTATATGTCCCTAACGTCCCAGGCGTCCCAGATGTCCCAAATGTCTCTAACGTCCCAGACGTCCCAGATGTCCCATATGTCCCTAACGTCCCAGACGTCACAGATGTCCCATATGTCCCATATGTCCCTAACGTCCCAGGCGTCCAAGATGTCCCAAATGTCCCTAACATCCCAGACGTCCCAGATGTCCCATATGTCCCTAACGTCCCAGACGTCACAAATGTCCCATACGTCCCTAATGTCCCAGGAGTCCCAGATGTTTCATATGTCCCATATATCCCTAATGTCCCAGACGTCCCACATGTCCCATATGTCCTTAACGTCCCAGACGTCCCAAATGTCCCATATGTCCCATATGTCCCTAATGTCCCAGGCGTCCTAAATGTCTCATATTTCCTTAACGTCCCAGACGTCCAAAACGTCCTAGATGTCCCATATGTCCTTAACGTCCCAGACGTAGCAGATGTCCTATATGTCCCTAACGTCCCAGACGTCCCAGAGGTCCCATATGTTCCTAACGTCCCAGACGTCCCAGATGTCCCATATGTCCCATATGTCCCTAATGTCCCACTCGTTCTAGACGTCCCATATGTCCTTAACGTCCCAGACGTCCCAGATGACCCATATGTCCCAGATGTCTTATATGTCCCTAATGTCTCAGGCGTCCTAAATGTCCCATATGTCCTTAACATCCCAGACATCCAAGACGTCCCAGATGTCCCATGTCCCAAATGTCCCTTATGTCCCAGGCGTCCCATATGTCCCATAGGTCCCATATGTCCCTAATGTCCCAGGCGTCCTAAATGTCCCATATGTCCTTAACGTCCCAGACGTCCCAAATGTCCTATATGTCCCTAACGTCCCAGACGTCTCAGATGTCCCATATGTTTCATATGTCCCTAATGTTTTAGACGTCCCAGATGTCCCATATGTCCCTAATGTCCAAGGCATCCCAAATCTCTCGTATGTCCTTAACGTCCCACACGTCCCAGACGTCGTAGATGTCCCATATGTCCTTAACGTCCCAGACGTCCCAGATGTTCCATATGTCCCTAACGTCCCAGACGTCCCAGATATCCCATATGTCCCTTATGTCTCTAATGTCCCAGGCGACGTAGATGTTCCATATGTCTCTAACGTCCCAGACGTCCTAAATGTCCCATATGTCCCTAACGTCCCAGGCGTCCCAGCTGTCCCGTATGTCCCTAACGCCCCAGACGTCCCAGACGTCTGAGATGTCCCATATGTCCCATATGTCCTTAATGTCCCCGGCGTCCCAGATGTCCCATATGTCCCATATGTCCCTAATGTCCCAGGCGTCCTAAATGTCTCATATGTCCTTAACGTCCCAGACGTCCCAGACGTCCCAGACGTCCCAGATGTCCCATATGTCCCTAACGTCCCAGACGTCGCAGATGTTCCATATGTCCCACATGTCCCTAATGTCCTAGGCGTCCCATATGTCCCTAATGTCCCAGGCGTCCCATATGTCCCAGATGTCCCATATGTCCCTAACGTCCCAGACGTCCCAGATGTCCCATATGACCCTAACGTCCCAGACGTCCTAGATGTCCCATATGTCCTTAACGTCCCAGACGTCCCAGATGTCCCATATGTGTTTAACGTCCCAGACGTCCTAGATGTCCCATATGTCCCTAACTTCCCAGGCGTCCTAGATGTCCTATATGCCTCTAACGTCCCAGACGTCCTAGATGTCCCATATGTCCTTAACGTCCCAGACGTCCCAGATGTCCCATATGTCCCACATGTTCTTAATGCCTCAGGCGTCCCAGATGTCCCATATGTCCCATATGTTTCTAATGTCCCAGGCGTCCTAAATGTCTCATATGTCCTTAACGTCCCAGACGTCCTAGATGTCCTGTATGTCTCTAACGTCCCAGACGTCCCAGATGTCCCATATGTCTTTAACGTCCTAGACGTCCTAGATGTCTCATACGTCCCTAACGTCCCAGACGTCTTTGATGTTCTATATGTCCCTAACATCCCAGGCGTCCCAGATGTCCCATATGTCCTTAACGTCCCAGACGTCCCAAATGTCCCATATGTCCCTAACGTCCCAGACGTCCCAGACGTCCCAGATGTCCCATATGTCCCTAACGTCCCAGACGTCCCAGATGTCCCATATGTCCCACATGTCCCTAATGTCCTAGGCGTTCCATATGTCCCATATGACCCTAATGTCCCAGGCGTCTCATATGTCCCACATGTCCCATATGT
Source organism: Agriotes lineatus (assembly GCA_940337035.1). Classification (NCBI taxonomy): domain Eukaryota; kingdom Metazoa; phylum Arthropoda; class Insecta; order Coleoptera; family Elateridae; genus Agriotes; species Agriotes lineatus. The sequence goes on from CALNHX010006689.1 coordinate 15,803, forward strand.
CCCTAACGTCCCAGACGTCCCAGATGTCCCGTATGACCCTAACGTCCCAGACGTCCTAGATGTCCCATATGTCCTTAACGTCCCAGACGTCCCAGATGTCCCATATGTCTTAAACATCCCAGACGTCCTAGATGTCCAATATGTCCCTAACGTCCCAGACGTCCTAGACGTCCTATATGTCCCTAACGTCCCAGACGTCCCAGATGTCCCATATGTCCCACATGTCCATAATGTCCCAGGCGTCTCATATGTCCCAGATCTCTCATATGTCCCTAACGTCCCAGACGTCCCAGATGTCCCGTATGACCCTACCGTCCCAGACGTCCTAAATGTCCCATATGTCCTTAACGTCCTAGACGTCCCAGATGTCCCATATGTCTTTAACGTCCCAGACTTCCTAGACGTCCTATATGTCCCTAACGTCCCAGACGTACCAGATGTCCCATATGTCCCACATGTCCCTAATGTCCTAGGCGTTCCATATGTCCCATAGGTCCCATATGTCCCTAATGTCCCAGGCGTCTCATATGTCCCAGATGTCCCATATGTCCTTAACGTCCCAGACGTCGCAGATGTCCCGTGTAACCCTAACGTCCCAGACGTCCTAAATGTCTCATATGTCTTTAACGTCCCAGACGTCCTAAATGTCTCATATGTCTTTAACGTCCCAGACGTCCTAGATGTCCCATATGTCCCACATGTCCTTAATGCCCCAGGCGTCGCAGATGTCCCATATGTCCCATATGTCCCATATGTCCCTAACGTCCATGGCGTCCCAGATGTCCCATATGTCCCTAACGTCCCAGACGTCCCAGATGCCCCATATGTCCCTAACGTCCCAGACGTCACAGATGTCCCATATGTTCCATATGTCCCCAATGTCCCAGGCGTCCCAGATGTTTCATATGTCCCATATATCCCTAATGTCCCAGACGTCCCAGATGTCCCATATGTCCTTAACGTCCCAGACGTCCCAAATGTCCCATATGTCCCATATGTCCCTAATGTCCTAGGCGTCCTAAATGTCTCACATTTCCTTAACGTCCCAGACGTCCCAGACGTCCTAGATGTCCCATATGTCCTTAACGTCCCAGACGTAGCAAATGTCCTATATGTCCCTAACGTCCCAGACGTCCCAGAGGTCCCATATGTCCCTAACGTCCCAGACGTCCCAGATGTCCCATATGTTCCATATGTCCCTAATGTCCCACTCGTTCTAGACGTTCCATATGTCCTTAACGTCCCAGACGTCCCAGATGTCCCATATGTCCCTAACGTTCCAGACGTCCCAGATGACCCATATGTTCCAGATGTCTCATATGTCCCTAATGTCTCAGGCATCCTAAATGCCCCATATGTCCTTAACGTCCCAGACGTCCCAGACGTCCTAGATGTCCCATATGTCCTTAACGTCCCAGACGTCAAAGATGTCCCATATGTCCCTAAAGTCCCAGACGTCCCAGATGTCCCATATGTCCCATATGTCCTTAATGTCCCATGCGTCCCAGATGTCCCATATGTCCCATATGTCCCTAATGTCCCAAACGTCCTAAATGTCTCATATGTCTTTAACATCCCAGATATCCAAAACGTCCCAGATGTCCCATATGTCCCTAACTTCCCAGACGTCACAGATGTCCCATATGTCCCATATGTCCCTAACATCCCAGGCGTCCCAGATGTCCCAAATGTCCCTAACGTCCCAGAAGTCCCAGATGTCCCATATGTCCCTAACGTCCCAGACGTCACAGATGTCCCATATGTCCCTAATGTCCCAGGCGTCCCAGATGTTTCATATGTCCCATATATCCCTAATGTCCCAGACGTCCCACATGTCCCATATGTCCTTAACGTCCCAGACGTCCCAAATGTCCCATATGTCCCATATGTCCCTAATGTCCCAGGCGTCCTAAATGTCTCATATTTCCTTAACGTCCCAGACGTTCCAGACGTCCTAGATGTCCCATATGTCCTTAACGTCCCAGACGTAGCAGATGTCCTATATGTCCCTAACGTCCCAGACGTCCCAGAGGTCCCATATGTTCCTAACGTCCCAGACGTCCAAGATGTCCCATATGTCCCATATGTCCCTAATGTCCCAGACGTCCCAGATGAGCCATATGTTCCAGATGTCTTATATGTCCCTAATGTCTCAGGCGTCCTAAATGTCCCATATGTCCTTAACATCCCAGACATCCAAGACGTCCCAGATGTCCCATGTCCCAAATGTCCCTTATGTCCCAGGCGTCCCATATGTCCCATAGGTCCCATATGTCCCTAATGTCTCAGGCGTCCTAAATGTCCCATATGTCCTTAACGTCCCAGACGTCCCAAATGTCCTATATGTCCCTAACGTCCCAGACGTCTCAGATGTCCCATATGTTTCATATGTCCCTAATGTTTTAGACGTCCCAGATGTCCCATATGTCCCTAATGTCCAAGGCATCCTAAATCTCTCATATGTCCTTAACGTCCCACACGTCCCAGATGTTCCATATGTCCCTAACGTCCCAGACGTCACAGATATCCCATATGTCCCTTATGTCTCTAATGTCCCAGGCGACGTAGATGTTCCATATGTCTCTAACGTCCCAGACGTCCTAATTGTCCCATATGTCCCTAACGTCCCAAGCGTCCCAGCTGTCCCGTATGTCCCTAACGTCCCAGACGTCCCAGACGTCTCAGATGTCCCATATGTCCCATATGTCCTTAATGTCCCAGGCGTCCCAGATGTCCCATATGTCCCATATGTCCCTAATGTCCCAGGCGTCCTAAATGTCTCATATGTCCTTAACGTCCGAGACGTCCCAGACGTCCCAGATGTCCCATATGTCCCTAACGTCCCAGACGTCGCAGATGTTCCATATGTCCCACATGTCCCTAATGTCCTAGGCGTCCCATATGTCCCTAATGTCCCAGGCGTCCCATATGTCCCAGATGTCCCATATGTCCCTAACGTCCCAGACGTCCCAGATGTCCCATATGACCCTAACGTGCCAGACGTCCTAGATGTCCCATATGTCCTTAACGTCCCAGACGTCCCAGATGTCCCATATGTCTTTAACGTCCCAGACGTCCTAGATGTCCCATATGTCCCTAACTTCCCAGGCGTCCTAGATGTCCTATATGCCTCTAACGTCCCACACGTCCTAGATGTCCCATATGTCCTTAACGTCCCAGACGTCCCAGATGACCCATATGTCCCACTTGTTCTTAATGCCTCAGGCGTCCCAGATGTCCCATATGTCCCATATGTTTCTAATGTCCCAGGCGTCCTAAATGTCTCATATGTCCTTAACGTCTCAGACGTCCTAGATTTCCTGTATGTCCCTAACGTCCCAGACGTCCCAGATGTCCCATATGTCTTTAACGTCCTAGACGTCCTAGATGTCTCATATGTCCCTAACGTCCCAGACGTCTTAGATGTCCTATATGTCCCTAACGTCCCAGGCGTCCCAGATGTCCCATATGTCCTTAACGTCCCAGACGTCCCAAATGTCCCATATGTCCCTAACGTCCCAGACGTCCCAGACGTCCCAGATGTCCCATATGTTCCTAACGTCCCAGACGTCCCAGATGTCCCATATGTCTCACATGTCCCTAATGTCCTAGGCGTTCCATATGTCCCATAGGTCTCATATGTCCCTAATGTCCCAGGCGTCTCATATGTCCCAGATGTCCCATATGTCCCTAACGTCCCAGACGTCCCAGATGTCCCGTATGACCCTAACGTCCCAGACGTCCTAGATGTCCCATATGTCCTTAACGTCCCAGACGTCCCAGATGTCCCATATGTCTTTAACGTCCCAGACGTCCTAGATGTCCAATATGTCCCTAACGTCCCAGACGTCCTAGACGTCCTATATGTCTCTAACGTCCCAGACGTCCCAGATGTCCCATATGTCCCACATGTCCATAATGTCCTAGGCGTTTGTAATGGAAGATAGACGGTCGGCCTTATCTTTTGGCGAAAGTTATATTAGTTATTTTGCCGGCTGGTAACTATCGGCCTAATTGGGCTAGCTCGCCGCGAGGGTTGAAGGGTTCCAGCTATGCTAAAAGAGAATACAAAAAAAAATGAGTGGGCGCCAGGTCCTAGTCTCAGATCCAATTCCTCGTGCCGGACCTTACACAAGGTCGAAGATAAAAACCAGCAAGTCAAAAATAAACAAATCAACCAATGAATAGATCACAGCTTTATTCTAAATATATTGGTACGTACTATAGTGCAATGCTAATATAAACTAAATATATATAGATCACAGCAGGCAATATTCTTAGCAACACCAAAGAAAACACACAGTATGCGACATGCAATAATAAATATCAATACAAATATAAATATAAATATCGAGCAAATAGTAGCAGTGACTATGACCTGAGAATGGGCTAACCCATTAAGACATTGCGCGGTTAAAAACGGAGCGTAGCCTGTATTAAATAAATTAAATAAAAAAAAAAAAAATTAATTAATCCCTGTGAGGCAGGATGTAGCAGGGCCAGGTTATGCAAGCGCTCAGCTGATGTGAAACCCCGAATATCAGCTCGGTAAGATCCTAAAGTAATTAATCCAAAATTTATAATGTCAAAAAACTACGAGGTTATATGGCCATATAGTGCACAGAGCAGTTTTATTAATGGAAATACATCAGATGCATAAATGAACGCTAAAGCAATCGCTTGAATAAACCTTCGGCAAACTTGTACCTACGTAAACTCGCAAATAAATTACAATAACGCGGAGAAATCGCGAACGCCGCAAACAGAGTTCCGACAAGATAATTAACGGGCTCACGCGACTCCCAAGTAAAGCACTCGGCTACCGAAATCGGTTCTCTAGCCACGACACGCTAACAAAAAAAATGACGTCAGACCTCAGCGACCGACATGCAAATGGCGTCGAGATAAACCCGAAGATATCGAGCAAACAGTAGGCAGCATGCGGTAAGTACTGCCTTAAAACTGAAGTAACTAAACGAAAGGTCTAACATACGATTTGCAGGGGAGCTCGATGGGGCGCGGCAGCCGACAAATCCCCAGTCTGCAGCGGAACCACCGAAGCAGGGCTCTAGTAAGTTAATCTGACGTTAGTTTCCCAGGTTGCACATAAATGCAAGTAGGGCAGCAGCACGAGAGTTAATTGAACTGTAAATTCGTAGGTTCCACGGAGAAGCCGTGGCTCGGGGCCAATTAAAAACCGAAGGCTACTACGGGATTGAGCCGCAGAACTATTTTCGCAAAAACTCAGGTAAGCTCGATTAAGGATTCAGTAAAGACCAGTAGCCTGCACAACATGGGCGCTCGAAATTTGTAATAGCCCTATCATAATAACACATTAAAATTATACAAAAAAAACATGCCCTAACATCTAACTCGACAAAGCATTGCTAGGCCAAGAATATCATACATGCCCTAACTGTTAACGAGACGAGATTCTAATAACTAACTATGGAATACACCAGGCACAAATAGCTATATCAGTTTCTTGCCTGTAGTAAAAACATGTCGGCTTCTAACCTGGCGTGCGGAGGCCGGGGACGACAGAAGCGATGGAGGTTACGGCAAACGCAGCGAGAGGCCCAGCGGACCTAGGGAGCGGTGATTGTATCACAGGTGAGTGCAGTGCTACCCCTCCAGCGTAGCTACCAGGGAATTTGTCGAGCTCCTTGACAATTCGATGGTTACAGGGGCCGAAATCGACGGTTTGGGAGGCCCGCAGAGTGCCGTCGAACAAGGAATGCTAAGCCTCTTCAGGGGGAAGTTCAACCTCTCGCAGGAAGCGTCCGAACTCTCCCAAGGTCGTAGCCGACAGGAAATGGATCCCACAGGGAATGAGTGGCATCAGGCAGTAAATCCAGTCCCACAGTAAATCGAAGTCCACAGTAAATGGCTATAACGCACAACGCCCAAATAAGTCCCAAATAAGAAGAAACTGGCCTTATCTTACCTCACGCTGGAATTGAGCCAGAAGAAAGGGCAGAAGCAATGCTGACCTCAAACGAATCCGCAAAAGCGAAAGGACGTAAGTACAACCAAATCAAATACGAACGTCTTAAGGGCACATGTGCTTTTTCAGATCCTCCGAAAAATCAAGACGGAGCTGAGCTATACTAATTAGCTCAAAAATTGAAGCACACGGCTGAGGCACTAGCAGCCTGCACCAAGTTTAAAATGGGAAAGACCTCAAAAATTCCACCAGCTTCCAGTTATCAAAACTTTCCAAAATTTTTGGGCCAGTAGATGCGAAAAAAACAGCCTGAAAAATTTGACTGCAAGGAGTGATATCCTTTATCTAGCAACAAAATAGAATAGTGCAGAATAATTTGTAGCAGGGGTTGCCTAAACGCCATATACAAATATCTGTAGGAATATGACCAAAATAAATTTAATTAGTAGAATATGGGTAATTCTTCGAAGAGTTGCTTACCAAACTGCTTGATAATTATAGGCAAATAATTAAAAATAAGATACAGCTAAATATACCTAGTTTAAAGCTTGCAAAAATTGACAAAAGCCAACCATAAATATTCAAGTTCAGAATTCAGCTAGCGAAAGTTCAATGCTACGGGGGGCACTCCAAAAGTATCGTAACAAATCCTCCCCCAACAAAAAGGAGGGTAAATCACTCCAGATTTACCCGACCATACAAATGCCATCAAAACCGAATTGCCCAAAAAAAAACGATGCCTGCTGGAGAGAAATGCAAAGGGAAGAAACAGAGGATCTAAAGAAGTAGACAGGAAGAGAGGATGTAAGAGTTCAAGCACATCATCGAAGACAACTAGACACCAACCTCTTCCGTCGCTGCAAGATGATGTGAGCTGCGCCGGTGGAAGGGAAGGTTACGTCAGGTTGCAACAAAGATGCACCCGAAACGCAAACACCTCGGAAAGATGCGGAGTGGGAGACAGGAAAGCGAACGACACAGAAGAAGGAAGGGAAAGGAAAACCAACCTCAACCAAGGGTTAAGTACTTAGGCCCAGGATCGACCTACAGCACTGAAGCTATCTCCAAATGACGGAAGATAGAACGGATATCCAAAATAACACGAAGTATAAAGAGAACGAACACAGCAAAAAGAGGGAATTTCCCTTTCAAACAAGAAAAAAAATGAGACAGAGAAAGATGCGAGAAATGAAGGGACCAGATGTTTAGGTCGGGACTCCAATTCGAGAAAAAGGAAAGGTGAGTTGGGTCCCAAGATTCCGTCCGACGTCCCCAAACCAACCTCCCAAAAAGACGTAGACTAAGCCAAATCATCATTATCGTCGACAGCGTTATTGAGCTTCAAGTCTTTGGCATGCCAATTCCCACGCAAACGACCGTCCGTATCCTTAAGTTGAAAAATGAAGCGAGACAATTTCTTATGAACTATAAAGGGTCCAATGAACTTGGGTGCCAATTTAGCAGTATAGTGATTAGCAGCATCCGATTGCGTGAAGTTTCTTCTCCAAACGGAGTTGCCTATCTGATATTCATCAGGTCGTCTTCGCAGGTTGTAGTAGACCTTCGAGCGATCGTAGGCCCTAGCAAGACGAACTTTTACTTCTTTGTACAACCGTTGCAGCGCTTGGGCTCTTATATTGGGGTTTTCATCCCTGATGACACGAAGTTCGGGACCTTCATCTTCAGGTCTTTCTTCAGGATTCCCGTCGAGTGTAATTTCTAGGCCAAAATTTAAAAAGTAGGGGCTATGACCAGTGACATCATGCTTGGAGGTTCTTATGGCACAAGCGACTTGTTGTAAGTATTTATCCCACTCACGTTGTTTGTCGGACACGTACGCTGTAAGCATTGTTTTCAGAACACGATTGATGCGTTCCGTTGGATTTGCCTGAGGGTGATACAACGCTGTAAACGCTATTCTGCAGCCATAGTTCCTAGCCAAGGCAGTAAATTCGCGACTCTTGAACTGGACACCATTGTCGCAGATAATTCTCTTCGGAGCGCCAAACAATAAAAACACGTTTTCTTCAACGTGACGTACGACTGCAGCGGCCGTAGCCTTACGAAAGGGAAATACAAGAGGAAGTTTAGTGAAGCAATCAGCCACTACAAGTATATACTGGTATCCCCGAGAAGAACGAGGTAGAGGTCCTATGAGGTCCATACAGATGACCTCCCAGGGCTTCAAGATGTTTGTGTGACCTCCCATATGTCCAGCGGGTGGTCGTTGGTCAGGCTTAGTGCGGGAACACACCTTGCAGTTGCGAATGTAGCGCAGAACGTCCGTTCGCATCTTGGGCCAGTAGTACCTGTGAGCTATGCGACCTAAGGTTTTCGAAACGCCAAGATGTCCTGAGGTAGGATCATCATGATTACGTCGTAGTATTTCTGAACGTTTGTCCTTAGGTAGAACCATTTTCCAGTCTTCATCGGCCTGCACGAGTTCCGGGTATGGGCTCCTCACGTGTTTATAAAGTTGCAAATTCGACTCGCGCCAAGCAGGATAGTGCTGTGGATCGTTTCGGATTTTTAGGCGCATCCGAGCATACCAACGGTCTTGAACATCATCGTCCTCAGTGACCTCATCGACAATAGGTACGGACCTGGATAGAGCGTCAGGTACGACATTGTCTTTGCCTTTGCGATGGATAACATTGAAATTATATTGTTGTAGGCGTATGGCCCAACGCGCAATGCGTCCTATGGGGTCTTTAATATTATGCAACCACTTGAGGGCGTAGTGGTCGGTCACGACGTCGAACTTAGTTCCCTCGATGTACGGGCGAAGTTTTTCGATGGCGAAGAGTACCGCGAGACATTCACGTTCCGTTGTGCTGAACTTCTGCTCATTCTTCGTGAGTGAACGGCTTATATAGCAGACGACCTTCTCTCCCTCAGGATACGTCTGGGACAAGACGGCTCCGAGTCCATAACCAGAGGCGTCCGTCTGAATGGTGAAGGGCCGACTGAAATCTGGGCAAGAGAGCACAGGGGCCGAGACGAGGCAGTCTTTGATGGTGTCAAATGCGGTTTGACATTCCTCAGACCAAACAAACTTCTGGTTCTTGCGAAGCAAGCGAGTCATAGGTGACACTACGGACGAAAAGTTAGGTACAAAGCGCCGGTACCAAGATGCCATTCCCAATATTCTTCTAACCTCTGGGACCGTCTTGGGGTTAGGGATGTTCAAGATGGCTGCGACCTTTTCCGGGTCGACAAGCAGACCATTGGAGTTGACGACATACCCCAGGTACTTCAATTCGGGCTTACAAAAGTGACACTTCTCCCGGTTCAAAGTTAGGCCGGCCTTGGCAATCCTAGATATGACTTCCTTCAAGACCTCCAGGTGTTTTTCGAAGGTAGGAGTGCAGATAATAACGTCATCCAAGTATGTGAAAGCGTAAGGTTCTAGGTCGGCACCAATAACTCGGTCGATAAGACGTTGCCAAGTCGCCGGGGCGGTATGAAGGCCGAACGGGAGGCGACAAAATTGGTACAACCCACGATTAGGGACAGTGAAGGCGGTTAGCGGACGGCTAGCGACAGAAACCGGCACCTGAAAGTAGGCTGACTTGACATCTAACGTGGTCAGGTATTGTGCATCACGTAACTTGTCCAGGATGTTGCTGATGTACGGAAGTGGATAGGCATCAGGTTGGCTCACCTTGTTGAGCTTCCGATAGTCTACGCAGAAACGGTAAGAACCATCCTTCTTCTTTATCATAACGATGGGCGATGACCATGCCGATGTTGAGGGTTCCACAATGCCCTTTTCTAACATATCGTCGAGCTCTTCATTCACGTGCTTTTGCAAAGCAGGCGAGATTGGATAATAGCGCTGCTTAATTGGTTCAGCATCCGTCTTGATTACGTGTTCCACTAAATGGGTGCATCCTACACCATCTCCTATCAAGGAAAAAGCTTCGCTGATAGTCTGATCAAGCACAGCTTGTTCGTCGTTCGTGAGGTGTTCAGTCGAACGGATTGCTGTGATTTGCTCGTCAGCCGAGGCTTTGGAGAAGGTCCATTCCCCATGGCGAAGGTCTGGCACAAGGGCCATCCTTTTCCAGAAGTCGGTGCCCAAAATTAATGTATGTGGGAGTGAAGGAATAACCAGGACTTCGAAAGTTCTCACGCGATCTCTCAGTACGATGGGGACGGTAAGTGTACCTATACTATGACATTTATCACCGTTGGCGACGCTGCAGGTGGTAGATTTAACAGAGCTTAATTTGCAAACGCCCTTCAATACTTCCCATCCTTGGCGACTTAAAATGGTACGGCTCGCGCCGGAGTCCAACAAGCCAAGTAGATCTTTGCCATAAATTGAAACACGAAGATAGGGCCTTTCATCTTTACTGGCGTGACTTAAGATGAAATCGAGCAGAATACGATGTCCAGTAGGTATGTGATCCGTTTCTCGAGATTGGGAGACGACATTGGCCTCAGAAATGGTGGCGGGAGAAGACGCTAATCGGCCTCTTAACGCCTTCCGTTCCCGTTTCCCGAACAGGAAGGGCAGGTACGAATTGTGACGTCAGCTTTACCGCAGCGATAACACTTCAATTTGCGTGGCGATGGACACTGAGCTACGCGATGGTCGGGCTTCCCACAGTTCCAGCACACACCATAGGGTCGAGCAGCTGTAACATCGCAGACTTGTTCTTCGGCAGAGGGACTAGGAGTGGAACTAGTTTCCTCAATGGCAGCGGCTCTAGCTCCAAAACGGGGCTTGTGATAAGCCAAGTCAGGTTCGAGGGCTTGATAAGGCGGAGGTGGATTCTTGAACCTCGAAGCACGCACCTTAGCATCTTCAATTAACTTTCCGAGTTGTCTGAGTTGCGAGATACTCGTGGGAGAGTAGAGAGCCAGTTGTGCCTGTAAGTATGGTTGCAAGTTTCTACGCATAATCTCTATGCGCTCCATTTCTACAGGTAGACGAGAAAGGCGACTAAAAAGGTTCTCCATGACAGCGACGTAGACCGTTACGGACTCATCAGGTCCTTGGGTTCTACTACGGATCTCATCCCATAGGCTGATTTCATAATCACAAGGCAGGAAAGCGGCTTTCAAAGCGATGATCAATTCGTCCCAAGAACGAATGGTGTTGCGAACGGAACGAAACCAAATTCGAGCGTTGCCAGTGAACAATTCGATGGCAGCGGCAAAAAGTTGATCCTTGGATACGTTTCGAGCTATGCGAGTTTCTTCAATTTCCTCTAAAAAGCTAGTTAAGCCATTTCCTCCATCGAAGGTGATCCTCCATTTGTTGATGGCTAAGTAGTTGGCAGTCGAAGTGTGTCTATGCGGCGCAGACTGGTTGACATCTTCGGCAGCAGAAGAACGACGATTGACAGCATTAGCAAAGGGCGGATAATCCAAGTGCATGCCAGGCTGCATGGCTGAACTACTAGAAATAGGCTGAGGGGCAAAGAACTGTGAAGTGGACAAAGGATGACTCCACGTAACCGAGCTAGCAATAGGACGAATAGGCAAGGCAGCGTCTTCCTGAGACGTAGTGACAACAGAGCTATGGGGGCGAATATGAGTTTCCGAAGATAAAACTAACGAACCATCCTCCGAGCTTGAATCACTCGGTGCAGCGGTTGTGTCGTTGCGAGCTTGGGTATCAACGTGAAGCTGAAGTTTCGCTTCCAAGGCGGCAATTAATTGTTCGCATCTATCCTTCAAGGACTCCAACCTAGAAGCGGAATCTGGTTCTGCTAGAATATGACCTAGACGACCTTGAACATGAAGAAGGCGAGTACCTAATCGTTGGGCATCATTGTCCAGGTTCCTAGAGGTGCAACTATCAATTTCGGCAGCTAAAATAGAAAGTTTGTCTTCACAGATCGCAAGTTCTTCAGTAGCATCGAAAGACACGGGAGTGAAAGTGACATTCATAAGAAGATCTATCTTCATACGAGCACGGAGTAATTTACGTTTGTCTTGGACGTTGCCCTGAATGGCAATATCTCTAACTCGAAGCTCATAATCGAGCTCATCGACGAGCAGTCGATTAACATCTAATTTAAATACCATCTTGCTGTTCCAACAGGACAAGATGATCACAAAAACTTATTTAAACTAGGCTTATAACTAACCCAAGCAAAACCTGTAAATAGCATGCAATAAACAAACCTATAACTAGCAATAATCAATTGTAAATACCCAACAAGTATCGACAATAAATAATACCAAATGTAAATCACCTAGCCAATAATAAATTCTAACACCCTAACAATTCGATTTGCACTATAGTACCACCAAGTACCTTAACAACGACGTAGTCAAAAATCCTTTCAAGGCCCCAAAGCGTTGGGCGTCAAAATCTTCTTGTAATGGAAGATAGACGGTCGGCCTTACCTTTTGGCGAAAGTTATATTAGTTATTTTGCCGGCTGGTAACTATCGGCCTAATTGGGCTAGCTCGCCGCGAGGGTCGCAGGGTTCCAGCTATGCTAAAAGAGAATACAAAAAAAAGCAGTGGGCGCCAGGTCCTAGTCTCAGATCCAATTCCTCGTGCCGGACCTTACACAAGGTCGAAGATAAAAACCAGCAAGTCAAAAATAAACAAATCAACCAATGAATAGATCACAGCTTTATTCTAAATATATTGGTACGTACTATAGTGCAATGCTAACATAAACTAAATATATATAGATCACAGCAGGCAATATTCTTAGCAACACCAAAGAAAACACACAGTATGCGACATGCAATAATAAATATCAATACAAATATAAATATAAATATCGAGCAAATAGTAGCAGTGACTATGACCTGAGAATGGGCTAACCCATTAAGACATTGCGCGGTTATAAACGGAGCGTAGCGAGTATTAAATAAATTAAATAAAAAAAAAAAATAAATTAATTAATCCCTGTGAGGCAGGATGTAGCAGGGCCAGGTTATGCAAGCGCTCAGCTGATGTGAAACCCCGAATATCAGCTCGGTAAGATCCTAAAGTAATTAATCCAAAATTTCTAATGTCAAAAAACTACGAGGTTATATGGCCATATAGTGCACAGAGCAGTTTTATTAATGGAAATACATCAGATGCATAAATGAACGCTAAAGCAATCGCTTGAATAAACCTTCGGCAAACTTGTACCTACGTAAACTCGCAAATAAATTACAATAACGCGGAGAAATCGCGAACGCCGCAAACAGAGTTCCGACAAGATAATTAACGGGCTCACGCGACTCCCAAGTAAAGCACTCGGCTACCGAAATCGGTTCTCTAGCCACGACACGCTAACAAAAAAAATGACGTCAGACCTCAGCGACCGACATGCAAATGGCGTCGAGATAAACCCGAAGATATCGAGCAAACAGTAGGCAGCATGCGGTAAGTACTGCCTTAAAACTGAAGTAACTAAACGAAAGGTCTAACATACGATTTGCAGGGGAGCTCGATGGGGCGCGGCAGCCGACAAATCCCCAGTCTGCAGCGGAACCACCGAAGCAGGGCTCTAGTAAGTTAATCTGACGTTAGTTTCCCAGGTTGCACATAAATGCAAGTAGGGCAGCAGCACGAGAGTTAATTGAACTGTAAATTCGTAGGTTCCACGGAGAAGCCGTGGCTCGGGGCCAATTAAAAACCGAAGGCTACTACGGGATTGAGCCGCAGAACTATTTTCGCAAAAACTCAGGTAAGCTCGATTAAGGATTCAGTAAAGACCAGTAGCCTGCACAACATGGGCGCTCGAAATTTGTAATAGCCCTATCATAATAACACATTAAAATTATACAAAAAAAACATGCCCTAACATCTAACTCGACAAAGCATTGCTAGGCCAAGAATATCATACATGCCCTAACTGTTAACGAGACGAGATTCTAATAACTAACTATGGAATACACCAGGCACAAATAGCTATATCAGTTTCTTGCCTGTAGTAAAAACATGTTGGCTTCTAACCTGGCGTGCGGAGGCCGGGGACGACAGAAGCGATGGAGGTTACGGCAAACGCAGCGAGAGGCCCAGCGGACCTAGGGAGCGGTGATTGTATCACAGGTGAGTGTAGTGCTACCCCTCCAGCGTAGCTACCAGGGAATTTGTCGAGCTCCTTGAAAATTCGATGGTTACAGTGGCCGAAATCGACGGTTTGGGAGGCCCGCAGAGTGCCGTCGAACAAGGAATGCTAAGCCTCTTCAGGGGGAAGTTCAACGTCTCGCAGGAAGCGTCCGAACTCTCCCAAGGTCGTAGCCGACAGGAAATGGATCCCACAGGGAATGAGTGGCATCAGGCAGTAAATCCAGTCCCACAGTAAATCGAAGTCCACAGTAAATGGCTATAACGCACAACGCCCAAATAAGTCCCAAATAAGAAGAAACTGGCCTTATCTTACCTCACGCTGGAATTGAGCCAGAAGAAAGGGCAGAAGCAATGCTGACCTCAAACGAATCCGCAAAAGCGAAAGGACGTAAGTACAACCAAATCAAATACGAACGTCTTAAGGGCACATGTGCTTTTTCAGATCCTCCGAAAAATCAAGACGGAGCTGAGCTATACTAATTAGCTCAAAAATTTAAGCACACGGCTGAGGCACTAGCAGCCTGCACCAAGTTTAAAATGGGAAAGACCTCAAAAATTCCACCAGCTTCCAGTTATCAAAACTTTCCAAAATTTTTGGGCCAGTAGATGCGAAAAAAACAGCCTGAAAAATTTGACTGCAAGGAGTGATATCCTTTATCTAGCAACAAAATAGAATAGTGCAGAATAATTTGTAGCAGGGGTTGCCTAAACGCCATATACAAATATCTGTAGGAATATGACCAAAATAAATTTAATTAGTAGAATATGGGTAATTCTTCGAAGAGTTGCTTACCAAACTGCTTGATAATTATAGGCAAATAATTAAAAATAAGATACAGCTAAATATACCTAGTTTAAAGCTTGCAAAATTGACAAAAGCCAACCATAAATATTCAAGTTCAGAATTCAGCTAGCGAAAGTTCAATGCTACGGGGGGCACTCCAAAAGTATCGTAACACGTTCCATATGTCCCATAGGTCCCATATGTCCCTAATGTCCCAGGCGTCTCATATGTCCCAGATGTCTCATATGTCCCTAACGTCCCAGACGTCCCAGATGTCCCGTATGACCCTAACGTCCCAGACGTCCTAAATGTCCCATATGTCCTTAACGTCCTAGACGTCCCAGATGTCCCATATGTCTTTAACGTCCCAGACTTCCTAGACGTCCTACATGTCCCTAACGTCCCAGACGTCCCAGATGTCCCATATGTCTCATATGTCTTTAACGTCCCAGACGTCCTAAATGTCTCATATGTCTTTAACGTCCCAGACGTCCTAGATGTCCCATATGTCCCACATATCCTTAATGCCCCAGGCGTCCCAGATGACCCATATGTCCCATATGTCCCTAACGTCCATGGTGTCCCAGATGTCCCCTATGTCCCTTACGTCCCAGACGTCCCAGATGCCCCATATGTCCCTAACGTCCCAGACGTCACAGATGTCCCATATGTTCCATATGTCCCCAATGTCCCAGGCGTCCCAGATGTTTCATATGTCCCATATATCCCTAATGTCCCTGACGTCCCAGATGTCCCATATGTCCTTAACGTCCCAGACGTCCCAAATGTCCCATATGTCCCATATGTAACTAATGTCCTAGGCGTCCTAAATGTCTCATATTTCCTTAACGTCCCAGACGTCCCAGACGTCCTAGATGTCCCATATGTCCTTAACGTCCCAGACGTAGCAAATGTCCTATATGTCCCTAACGTCCCAGACGTCCCAAATGTCCCATATGTCTCATATGTCCCTAATGTTTCACTCGTTCTAGACGTCCCATATGTCCTTAACGTCCCAGACGTCCCAGATGTCCCATATGTCCCTAACGTCTCAGACGTCCCAGATGACCCATATGTTCCAGATATCTCATATGTCCCTAATGTCTCAGGCGTCCTAAATGCCCCATATGTCCTTAACGTCCCAGACGTCCCAGACGTCCTAGATGTCCCATATGTCCTTAACGTCCCATACGTCAAAGATGTCCCATATGTCCCTAAAGTCCCAGACGTCCCAGATGTCCCATATGTCCCATATGTCTTTAATGTCCCATGCGTCCCAGATGTCCCATATGTCCCATATGTCCCTAATGTCCCAGGCGTCCTAAATGTCTCATATGTCTTTAACATCCCAGACATCCAAGACGTCCCAGATGTCCCATATGTCCTTAACGTCCCAGACGTAGCAAATGTCCTATATGTCCCTAACGTCCCAGACGTCCCAAATGTCCCATATGTCTCATATGTCCCTAATGTTTCACTCGTTCTAGACGTCCCATATGTCCTTAACGTCCCAGACGTCCCAGATGTCCCATATGTCCCTAACGTCTCAGACGTCCCAGATGACCCATATGTTCCAGATATCTCATATGTCCCTAATGTCTCAGGCGTCCTAAATGCCCCATATGTCCTTAACGTCCCAGACGTCCCAGACGTCCTAGATGTCCCATATGTCCTTAACGTCCCATACGTCAAAGATGTCCCATATGTCCCTAAAGTCCCAGACGTCCCAGATGTCCCATATGTCCCATATGTCTTTAATGTCCCATGCGTCCCAGATGTCCCATATGTCCCATATGTCCCTAATGTCCCAGGCGTCCTAAGTAGAGGGAAGTGGATGGTTCTGGAACCTCCCCCCACCACTTGGCCTTGTGTTCAAGGCCAAGGCCACGTTCAATCCCAAGGTCAGATGCAAGGCGAGGCCACGTGCAAGCCCAAGGTCATGTTCGAAGCGAGGCCACGTTCGGAGCGAGGCCACGTTCAAGGTCAAACCCGCGTTCGAGGTTGAGGCTACTTTAAAAAAATTCAAGGTCAAGATCGCGTTTACGGCCAAGGGCATAGAAAGAGTTAAGTAGTGCTTAGAACAGACTGCGCTTAACATATTTATTTAAAAAATTAGGCATGAAGTAAACGCCTAGGATACTTCATGTCTAAATTATGACTCGACTAGGATTCGAACCTAGGTCTCCCTGTATATCCGCAATCTGCAGCCGAGGGTATCTTTACCTCTAGACCATCGAGTCTGATAGAAGATTTGGTTACTCATCCAGAGCACCTTCGTAGAGTGAAAGATACACATAATTTAATAAAAAAAGTTATATTTAAGATGCACATACAAAGAGTAATTACAGTAGTGGCTAGACTAAATGATTATAATACCAACAGATTAAGAAATACGTTACAGACATACACATTAGAGCGAATAAAATAGTGCTTAAAACAATAGTAGATATACAGCAGGAATTATCCGCGGGCGAGAGCAGCTTCTTCAAGACATCAGGTTTATTTTTTAGCAAAATCGTTTGCCAATTCGTATCTACCGCATATGAAGGGAAATGGTATTTTATCTTGAACGTTAAAACGTTATGTTCAGTAAAGTTGTTCACTTGTATTTTAAAAACGGAAATAGTTGTCAAGGAACTGGTATCCATTTTACGCCACGTCACGTTGTGCACTCCATCATTGTAGGCGAAAGAAGCTGAACTGCACCGCGGCGGTTGAAGGACGTAGAGAATCCCATCATGAACTGCAGCGAGAGCAACCAAAAATTGTATTGGTAGCATGTTCAACAAGTCGATGGCAACTAGTGAATGGTTTGGCGCCGCACTTTGCATCACTTATGACAACAGCAACCTTTTGTTTTGTCGGCCGCACCCGTTCCATTGTTGCCAGCCACATCTACTCCTGGGGAAACATGCAACGCATCGAAAAGTTGATAAGTCAAGTCTTCGATGGTTTGTAATTGCTGGTAGACCTTGGCAATTTTGCAGTTGGGTGACCAACGGAGGTGTTCAGATAGGGGTTTGTCATTGCGCTCCCAACCAGAAATTTGAACTCCGCAGTAGAAACACTGTACACAATTAATCGTGTCGCTGATGCAAAAGAAACCGGCATTTGCTAGCGATTCTGGAGTTTGACCTCGACTCCAATCGCCGAATGTTCGTAGCCGTTTGGAGTAGCTCCCAAATTCTGGATATCGAGCTTCTGAGCTCATGATGGCAACTAACTACGCACACGTTTGTGAAAGCTTTATATTCTACAATTCAAGGTCACAATCTCGAAACTTTAAAATAAAACCACAGAAATATTTCTAAAATATATTTATTTATTTCCAAGTATAAGTTATATATGTAACTTCCCCATCCTCCAGTAGGCCTAGGTACCGGTCCACTGGCTTGAAGATGTTGGTCTGCCACCACACAGCTGACGATCCGTCGAAGACTGCAGGCCACGTCCGTAAGGTGGTCGTCTCCGCTAGGGTCTCTCCTTGTAGGTTCAAGGCGTACTCCATTGTGACCACTGCCTGGAGAGACCGTTGAGAGGATGCTGGAGGGCAACTAGCCAAAAACCGGCGAAAATGACGGTAAAATTGTTCTGCATTCTTAAAGTTAGTTGCCATAGCTGCTTGATGATTATGGTAGGTGCTGGAGGATTATGATGACTGTTACAGAAAACAGGCAACTTAATATAGGAGCGTAGTCAAGGATGGGAACGTAGAAGGTCAAGGGTCTTACCTTGAGATTCACATATAAAGCGTAACGTTTTTCCACCACAGCTACCAGTCATCATGCCTGATATTGTTGTTGATGCACTCTTTGAAGATGCTCCCACATTTTACAAGGAGTTTGAATACTTCATCACCTCCGAACCGAGACCTCCATCAGCTCGTCAACTCCAGGCTGTCGTAACAATAGACTATTCCATGAGTCTGGGAAGCGAGCGCCTATGGCAGTCGACCCTCCTGAGGACGCTACCCACCACATACGAGGGTGACCCATTCCTGTGGTGGCGGCGGCATGTAGAGGTCCCCATCCAGCGCTTTCTCGCTCGGCTAGCAGATGGGGATGTAGTGTATATTACTTATTGTTGGCTTAATTAAATATATGTATATAAAGGGGTCTGTGTTTTATTGCACTCCTAGCGACGTCTATGATTATTGATATTTTATAAGTAGAAGTCCACGCTTTCAGTATTCATATCCAGTTCGACGCTTGAGCAATGCCTATCGATAAATTTGGTAAACATATGCATGCGAATTCCACGTCACACCCGCAGGTGTTTGTGGTTGAAGAGCTAAGCGAGCCTTTATATTATGAACGAGATTTACAACTAGTATCCATTGCCGTCAATGATGATAGATGGTACATCCTAGCGCATGGTGACATCGAATATACTATTCCCTTCCGTGAAGCTGAAATAACAAACGTCTTACTTTATCCCGAAAATACCGAAATTTATATCAACAGGTTGGGGTCATATAACTTTCGCGAAATGATCGGGAAGACATTAAAAAAGGGTGATATGCTAAAATTTTGGGCAGTCAAGCCAAATATGTTATATGTGGAATTTCAACTCAAGGTTCCCATAATTGTTGAGTCCAAAAAGGTAGTGCAGTAAACATGACTTCAAGGTCGCGTTTACGGTCACCTCCTACCACATATAACCTTGGAAATGTGAAAATAAAAGCGCGTAGAAGAGTCGACAAGGGTAGTAGCATCCGATAGTCGTGCAGAAATGGAAGCCTTGTTGAAAGCTATTGAGGTAGTTCAGAGTAATAAAGCAAGAAAGCCGCAACCACTGTTCTGTCCGGAACTTCTGAATAGTAGGACGTACAAATTAAATAAATCAAGTTCTAAGTACGTCAGTGTAGGGTTTGATTGGAGTTCGCAATTTAACCCAAGTATTATAATACGGGGTGCCAAAAATGACTGGGTGCAGTTAAATGAATGGGAGTGGACAGCCCTGATTGCAAATCAAGGAGTGATTTCCAACTACTTCTATTCTCTCGACGGTGAGTGGCCTGCTCTGGAAATAGGAAAGAAGAGCATTGTTTTTGAAGCGATCCAGACAAGGAAAATAATCAAATTGGAGGAAGTGGGCTTGTCAGAGGTGCGTTTAGCGAGCGAAACTGTAGAAGAATTGTGGCGCTTGCAGAAACTCGTGGAAGCGCGATTCGCACAATTAAAAGCGTTACACTTTGAGAGTTTCTATAAAGAAATAGTGAAGGGTGTAGCAAACCTTTGTGGAGACTGTTTAGTAAATGTATGGTCTGTAGTGGATCAGCTGGAGGAGAACTCTGAAAAGACTGCGTGTATGGTGGAAGTGCTAACGTTCGCAAGTTCTATGGTAAAGTGCGACATCGAAGTGGAAGCCCTGAGTCGTCAGTTGGCAGTGTAGTCATGTGGATGAATTATAGAGAGGCTGCTCGACCGGCTGCAAGAGACGTACCTAGTGCGGTTGAACGATTAGTGAGTTCGTTAAAGGATTTAGCTTTCGAAGCGTCGCACGAAGTCGTATATGGGTTAGGACGTTCCGGATTCAGTGACGAAGAGTTGTATAAAAAAGAAAAACAGTACAAAAACGGTGCAGCTGTCGGTCAACTATTTTTAGACGGAGCCATAAATGAAGGCCTCCTTGTAGATTTAATGGATAGTCTTGGCCTAAAATGGCATATGTGTGAAGTAAAAGCCTTTATAGAGAGGAAGGAAAATGAAGAAGAGCGTGCAGTTTGACGACTCGAAGAATAAGATGTACAATTTGCATACGTGGACGTATGCGTTTCGAGAAGCTCGGAGAGGACGGTGGGAACGAGAAGCTGTGGATAGGTTGCGGTTCCATCGGAGGATACTTACTATGGATGAAGTACTGCGAGACGTCTTGTGCGCCGAACATAGGCGAACAATTTATGTAGAGCGCTTTTCCACTAGTACGTAGATGTTTAATCCGTGTAGTTAAACGGTATATATTGTAAACAAATAAAAACAATAAAAATTAAAAAGATTGTTTTATTCCATTATGTAGTGATTATAAATATGATACACGTTAGATAAAGCGCAATAACAAATCGGTTTGGAATGATATAAACAAGCGGGTTGTGATGGGGTGAGGGCCGGCCTTTCTTCCACTTCGATGATTGGGATGGTAGTAAAGCGGCGTAGAAAAGTTGCCTTTTCTCGACCTTTCACATATATTTCGGTGACACCTTGCAGAAGACGTCGTAAGATTGCAGGAAACATGTATGCTGGAGTAAATCCCTCATTCCAGTCGATGCAATGGTGATTAGTCATTACCCAGTGGGCTTGTTGTTGTAAATGAGGTGTTAAGGAATGGAGGGCGAAAGGGGGTTTAAAAATGTGGTGAGATACTGAGGTACCGTCGTAGGAGGCCAATTCTTTTGGGGTAAAGTGCTTATCGGACGTCTTAAAACCTTGAATATCGATAATGATCTTCATCGTATTAGGTATAGGGAGCATGGTCTAGTTACGCTAAAAGTCGAGGTGCAACTGAAGTGTTTTGCGATATTACAGTTGTTTAACTGCTTTTGACAATGCGTTGTAAGTAAAAACTCGATCGTGAAGAACGAGACAATACGCAGTTGTGTTGGCTGGTACGTTAGCGGAAGTTTCAAATTCAACACGAAAAACGACAGCGTTTGCATGAAGGTAGTCTTTTTGATGGGAACAATCGATTACAACAATGGGCGCCTTGTCTGCAAAGTCATGTCGGGAGAAGAAGGGCTCATCGATTTTGCTATAATAAGATGATTGAAACTTGGAATACATGTCGTATAATGTTGCGTAATGATTGAGTGCATAATTGTTATGTAAATTGTCGTATGGGAATCGTTCGGTGTTCAGATAAACTCGGAAATTAGTAAGACCAATTTTATCGAAATTAGCATTGTCTTTAGCGATTAGCCCCGAACGACCTGATTGAAACCCTACGATGACATATCTGGGGGTTTGTAATTTTGTGCTTGTAGCGATAGCGTGAGAATGTTGAGTCACAGCATGAACACCGGGTATGATATGAAGCTGCCAGCTGCGAAATGCGACTTGAGTGTCAATATTTTTATCGATGTATTTGGTCAGGGCTAATTCTTGAGCAAGACCTGGAGTGATATGAGGAACCTTCCAATATAGTTTGTCAATCGTAACTTTAGCCGTCTCCCCTACGGTAGCACTGAATACGGCGTCGGCATCGGTATTGCTGCGAATTAATACGAGTTCTTGTCGGATGTTAAGTATTACTTTACCATAATCTTCGGCGAATCCTAACAGCATTCTCAACGGTATGCAGGCACTAAAGTTACCTTCCTGATCGGTAATGGGAGGATCGCCGCCGGCAAACCAACCTGCATTTTGAAGCTTTTTAACGTCAGCGGAACTGTAGGACACATA
Source organism: Agriotes lineatus (assembly GCA_940337035.1). Classification (NCBI taxonomy): domain Eukaryota; kingdom Metazoa; phylum Arthropoda; class Insecta; order Coleoptera; family Elateridae; genus Agriotes; species Agriotes lineatus. The sequence goes on from CALNHX010006689.1 coordinate 37,971, forward strand.
TCCCTTAAGAGTAGACGTAATACCAGGTTTGGTGACAGAGTCGACAACGACGCCATTGATTTCGTATCGGATTTCGCTAAATAAGTGAGCCAAACCATTGTTAAGGAATTTAGCCGTTGTAACTTCACCGTTTTCCTTCCGCAACTTTCCCTCTAGGTATAGATAGCTCAGGCCGGGAAGAGTTGACATATCTTCGGGAATTGGAATTCGAATTTCATCGTTATAGTCAAAACGGTTTGTATACGGTTGATGTGTGTGCAATTGATTGCTAATGATAGAAGTGTCGACGAGGACTCGCTCTCCAATATTTAAAATACTCATTACACTATTGTAAAGCCTAAGGACCGCAAGAAGTCTCTGTTTGCTTTAGTTAGCTGCGTGGTGGACGAAGCCGTACTGATCTTACTAGGGTGTGGGCGACGATTCTTATAGGAAGTAATACAGGGGTGGTACGGAGTGGTGAATCGAAAACCCATTACAGTTTCTTTAAATGTAATGTTACCGTAACGGTCTCCTTACTAAAACTGACAGGATTATCCGATTGGTCTAGTATTTTAATAGTTAAGTTAGTGATCTGTTTCGTGCTGATCGGTAGATAGATGACAGGGTTAGGGGTTTCCACTATTTTGTACCCGGGTGGTACTATGGGGAAGAATTGGTGAATGATATGGCCGGGCTTACCATTTTTATATGAACCAACGGAGATGTTGCAATGAATAAGAATCGAGTTGATGTTCAAAATTTTCGTAACATGTTCAGCTGTGTGCCACCTATCTGCAGCATAAACTTTTTTCTCAAAGCCTAACATGTCCCGGATAGTATTGTCGCTTTGAAAGTCGATTGGAACGGTGGACTTTATTTCGGTTTTTAAGGTGCTGTTGTTTCCGCGTAGCAGTACCTGTTTAACACCCACATCAGAATCGAGTTGGTTATGTAAAAATTCAGCAATGTCGGTAATTTCATATGCTCCTTCCGGTATAATAATAGGAGGTTCTCCAACAAGATGAAATTCATTGTTGGGAGGTCTAACGTTTGGAATAGTATAGTAGGTTTCGAAACTTAACAATCCCAAGACGTATTCGCTACCATCGTCTAAAAAAATGGGAGGGTCAAAATTTGCAGTAAGAACAGATGAATTTCCCGTAAGAGTGAATATACTGGACATGATGAAGCGCGGCACTTAAACTGACGACAAAAGCGGTTTTGCAAAGTTATATAAGAATTTGAGACACAAATGTCCACATGTGTATGATGCGAGTTTTTGATATCTATTAGAGTTGTACATAATTGTGTTGTTGCTACCATCGCTGCGAAAGTAGTTTACTAATTCGGGAGGAGGTTGTAAGCGACCTATGCTATCGAAATACAGAACAAATCGATCAGCTTTAACGTAGGCTGTCCAATGTGTGCCAGGTCCAACATCATCGTCTAAGTTAGTAACACCACATTCTCGTTGACGAATTTTGTCAGGTAGGGCATCTCGCATAAATATCCCCCTAAAATGGGGAATTTCTAAGCGTTTAACGTACTGTGCAATATCGATGTTCGTCAACGCTCGGCGTGGTAGCTTCAACGGTAGTTTTTTGACTGATACGGTCGTAGATATAGCCCTTTTCCTCGAGCAATGGATTCCATAGCTTTGTTATGTCGCTCTTTTTCCTGGAGATCCTTTTTAGAAGCCTTTGAGTCGCCAACCGCTTTAGCGACTGCTGCAGCACCGCCTCCGAGAGACCCCAATGCTCCTAATGCAGCAAGTATGGGTACAAGCGGCAATATACCTCCTCTCTTGGGAACAGGTACTACTCTAGAACGAATTCGGCGTTTCCTTCGCGATTTAAAAACGACCGCCCCTCCAATACGTTTACGCCTACTACACCTTGTACGCTTCCGTTTTCTAGATACCCCCGTACCAAATTTTTGCGCAATACCGGCAATAGGTAGTGCACGCTTTCGTTTCCGGGAGACTCTCACACCAACAGTGGGTTGTGTACGCTTCCGTTTTCTAGATACTCCCGTACCAAATTTTTGTGCGGCAATAGGTAATGTACGCCTTCGTTTTCGGGGGACCGTCACACCAGCAGTGGGTAGTGTACGCTTCCGTTTTCTAGATACCCCCGTACCAAATTTTTGCGCGGCAATAGGTAGTGTACGTCTTCGTTTCCGGGGTGTTTCCATAGCAGCAATGGGTTCTGTACGCTTCCGTTTCCGGGAGACTCCCATGCCGAGTTTGGTTTTCCCTTTCATAATCCCTGTAACAGCAAGAGCTGCCGCTCTTTCTCCAAGAGTAGAGTCTTTTGCTTTAACGCGTTCCCAAGCTTTCTGTGCAAGAACTTTATCCGCCGCGTGACGTGTCGAAAGATTGCTGGATTGTGAGTATGCGATGTCGTGTTGCTTGCAAGCCTCGTCCAGAGGGTTTCTTCCTCGATCACCTCGAGAAAGTCGTTTGTTTAAACGAGTGCCAGGTCCGCAAAACTTGTAACCTGGTATATGTAATTCGAAAGGCAACTTGTCAATAAGGGTGTTCAACAAACCGCGACCTTTCCGTCTTACGATTCGACGACGACTACGAGTTTTACGTCTAGTATAACTCATCTTAAAGAAACGCTCGTCGAAGAGCGACTGACGATGTGAAGCTTAAAGGGGTAGATATATACTTAGCACAGCGCGGTTAGAAGCTAGTTCGCCCCCGTCCGAAAACGATGAAGAACGTCAAACTTGTGAAACAAAAATGTTCGCTGCCGGTAGTAAATCATACAGTAAATTCCATGTCACAGAGGTTCAGACGACACGGCACTTTACTGGGTATAGGATGTAAAAGGGGGTTGATCATTGGTCCTTCCGGCTCTGGGAAAACCAATGCGATGATCAGTCTTTTGGTGCACCGCAATGGGGTGCGGTTTCACAACTTGTATTTGTATTCCAAAACCCTTGACCAACCTAAATACAAATTTCTGAAGATACTTCTGAAGTCACTAAAAGAAATCGGATTCTACGAATTCAGCGAGGGGTGTGAGGTTATCAAACCACACGAGGCGAAAGAAAATTCTGTTATTGTGTTTGATGATGTGGCATGCGACACTCAAAGCATAATTAGAGATTATTTTAGTTTCGGACGTCATCGAAATATAGATTGTTTTTACCTCTGTCAGACTTACTCATCAATCCCGAAACAACTGGTACGAGATAATGCGAATATCATAATCGTATTCCGGCAAGACCACACCAATCTTAAACACATTTACGATGATCATGTAAACACAGACATGTCATTCGAAAAGTTTAAAAACTTATGTTCCCACTGTTGGATCAAAGATCATGGATTTTTAGTTGTCGACAAAGAAAGCGAAATCAACGCCGGTCGTTATAGAAAAGGGTTTGACAGTTATTTCACTATATAGGCATGGACCACTGCTGTACAAATTATTAGTCTACGAACAACGACAGTAATAGCAACATGGACAAACGGTTAGTAAGCGATCTTATTAAAGCTAGAAAGGCTGTCAGGCGGAAATATGAAACTTTAAAAGCAGATATCGCCGAATCTCAGACGGCTCTTGCGGAGCAATTTAAACCAATTTCCCAACCACTCACGGAATTGCTAACATCCATCAAGCAAGAAGGTGGTCAAACAATACAGCAAGAAGTAGGACCTATGCTGAGAACCATCAAACGACGAGTGTCCACACCATCTATCCTACCCCGTCCAAGAAATGGTAAAACCCCCGTACGAGCGTCAACCCCCGACATTGCCATTCCCGGACCATCGACTTCAGCGTTGGTAACATCCACACCTAGATTTCTTGACAGAGAAGTATTGTATGAGAGTTTACCGGATGAGGAGCAACAGGTGGAGGCTCAAGAAGAAGCGGCAATTGAAACTTCGGTAGCAGAGGCTAGGGAAACCGTGCGACAAATGATGGAACCGGAAGTTCTAGGGGAATACCTGGAACAGTTCTCAGGGTTAGCTAGAAAATATATCGAGGGAATGATACGAGATACAGAGAGCAAGTACGATCTCCATTATGGAGTTCGATGGGACATAGACACTGATAAATTTGCAATTGGAAATAAACAGCTTACTTTTGAGGGTCAGGACATGGTTATTACAGATCACGGAAATAGAATAGTATACAAAGGCACCCCCGGCTTTTACGAATTAATGTTCTTAAAGAAACCGATAATTTATACAACCAAAGACCATGAAAATTACTATGACATAGTGAACCGGTCCGCCGCAAATCGTAAGAACTACGATCCAACCCAAGGGATAAGCGGTAACGCCGGCTCAAAATATATGAAAATAGTACGCCCCCTGGCTACCTCCTCCGGCATTAGACAACCTACCAGAGCCGCATCGAGAGTGCAGCGTACCGGAAGGGGGTTATTAACAGTAACCAATAAAAAAGTGGAATTTGTTCCTTGGAAAGATCCAAATTCATTAGTGGATCGTCTGCGCATATTACTAGCCTCTCAGGTAGCGGGGCACACCGGCCATTCCAACGAAATCGTAAGCATCACCCAAGCTCTACGAGAAGCAAAAATAATTCACTAAGACGAGTACAAAAGCAGAGGACCTATTGAATTACGATCAGAAGGTGTTAGACGATAGAGTAATGCCCATAGACAAATTTGGACGCCACTACCATAGCGCGCGCTACGGTTCTCATCGCAAACATATCTTTATGAAAGTTCAAAATGTAAACCGACTCCATATAGAGGTACCACTGCTGCTAGTGGGGCGTGGTTATGATGAAAGCGGATATTCCAAAATTTTCGGTAATAATGAGTAAATTTTTCCTTTAACGATCGGTGAGATCATAAGTGTTCAAGTCAACGGACCTTTGGTAGTATCACACATCAACGGCATCAAACACGACACGCTTGTCGGTAAGACATTGCGGCGAGGAGATAAACTGAAATTCGAATCCATAAACACTAAGTTATACGTGCAACTGCTGCTTAAATGTCCCATAGCAGTCGATACAGCAACATTCGGCAATGAGTCCTAAGGAGGATCTAGTTGCAGAACTTCACAAACCAGCGCGAAGAAATTTCAAGAGACGACGGGTGATTCTCAAAGGATTGCATGATTTACTACAAGCGGATTTGGTGGAGATGCAACCATATGCACGAAGCAATAAAGGTTATCGATACATTTTAGCTGTTATTAATGCGTTTTCTAAATACTTGTGGGCTCTCCCGGTAAAACGAAAAACGGGAAAAGATGTAGCAGCAGCTATGCGAAAAGTTCTTGCTAATATGAAGGTATCTCCAAAAAACGTACAAACCGATTTGGGAAAAGAATTTTATAACAGCGATTTTCAAGCATTGATGCGACGTTACAAGATAAATCATTACAGCACGTATTCAACTATGAAAAGCAGCATCATAGAAAGATGTAACCGCACCCTTAAGAACATGATGTGGAAGCAGTTTAGTTTGCAAGGGTCCTACAAATGGTTGGACATTCTGCCCCAACTTTTAAGCAAATATAACACAACCAGGCATAGGACAACAGGTATGAAGCCGGCTGAAGTTAATCTTAAAAATGCCAAACGTCTGTTACACACCGTGTACAGCCACGCAAAAACTGTAGATCCGACACCTCAAAAGTTTCATAAAGGAGATTCTGTACGCATTAGTAAATATCGCTCGATATTTAGCAAAGGCTACACACCCAGCTGGAGCAACGAAATATTCAAAATAGCCACAGTGCGACTTACAAATCCTACCACCTACAGACTCACCGATCAGGAAGGGCAAGAAATCAAAGGTGGATTTTACGAGCACGAATTACAGAAAACCAAACACTCGGACGTATACCTGGTAGAAAAGGTGTTGAAGAAGAAGGGTAATCAGCTTTACGTAAAGTGGTTGGGATTCGATAATCGTCACAATTCCTGGATATCCAAAAACAATGTTGTATAACTTATTATGATTCTATAGAACTCTTTCAATAAAACACTTTTTTGTTTTACTACCATTTATTTTCTTTAAATAAAAACTTTTTATGTTTTACAGTAATTTATTATTGTAAATGCTGAACATGAGTGACTACAGTGTTAAATAACAAATATACTTGGTAATGCAGACCCAATCAGATTTTTTGTAAAATTTAACTTACTACCTCTATCATACAAGCTAGTGTTCTTAACCTATACTATAATTGCTATATACAATAACTAAACCTACAAAGTGCAAGAAAGCCGTGTAGGACCTCTGCTGTTAAGTAATAACGAATACTGTTCCGCGAACATATTCCTACGTCATCGTTTCGGCAATGCGCAGCAAGTTGTCTAGACGACTGTAAACATCTATATCACGGTGACCCCACGCTAAGGTTTTGGTAGTATTAGGAATAAGGAAGCGTTTATCATCTCGCGAAGAAAGCGCAACCTTATTCATTAATTCGGTGTACATAGTGTGTAAACGGGAACGAAACACATACATCTGACAAAATACAACTTCCCTCTTGTTTTCGACTACAGATTTATAAATTTCGGTGGTGAGGTGATTCCGAACAGCACTCTTTCTAACTCCCTTCGCCTTTTTGTCTTCTTTACCAACAGCGTTTACACAGTATGTTTTTGCACCGACCCCGTAATAGCTACACACAGCCACCCCCGCGTACTCATCCTTAAATTTGCCAACAACGGACTTGGTTCTCGAAATTCCATGCAGGCCATTCTTGTAATTTGATGTATCAAAGAGATCAAGGTGCTCTTGCATGTCGGCGTAAAAATTTTCAGTAAAAATTTCCAGGATGAATGAGTCCGTGTCCGAATACAGTAGAGACACATTACGGCCGTATTTATGCTTCAAAAATTTGTAATAAAAATCGTACATTACCGTTTTCGAAAGATCTAAAACTGAGAAACCAACATAAATGGGTTTGTTATATAAAACCGATGTTCTGTTCATTTCCACTGCTATTAAATTTTCCCCAAACCGAATTCTATCTTTAAAGTTAGGTTTCGATATCAAAGCTTCTGCCCCCATTCTATTACCAATTTTCTCCCAATGACTAATTAACTTTACAACAACCCTTTTGTCCACGTTTTCCATGGTTTTACCAAAGACGCTATTGTTAGCTAGTTTGAATGAATTTCGATGAAATTCATTGTCAGACTTGTTACGTAATTTTGTGTTTAAATCGATGTAGGATCTGAGCCAAGGAGATTGTCTAAACTTAAGTATTTTATGTGTTTTAACCAAAATCAAACCAGCCTCTAAGCATTGCCTCAAATTTCTGTAGTGAATAATATAATTGTGTTTGTCATACAAATTTGGAATTAATTTTGCATTTTTAAATTTTCCCTGTGGAGGCACCAATAGCTCGGGGCAAAAGAGAAAGTCATTGTGATCGTCATGTAAATTTTCGGGGTACCGCAAGTCAACTTCCAACACGTACCCAGTATCTGAGTCGTCCAAAATTTTAAATACGTCAAAACTATCAATTTCGTCGTCAGTCAACCAAACAAAACCACCTTGCGGTAGAAACTGTCTCATACTATGAGCATACAAATTCGTTGCATCCAAATACACAATAAAAGAAGTGGGTTTGAAAGCGTCATAGTTACCCGCAAATTTATTGTTGGCAATAGCCTTTCGCCCGACGCAAGTACTGACTCCTCCACGAATACCCTTTCTAAAAAAGTGAAACATATCCATATCCGTCAACAGCTCCAACTCAACCCCCGTATATTTTAACATGGCGTCCCAACTTAAACCGGGGGCGGTGAAGTACTGCGCCGGATCTAAATTATATTGATTTAAATAAAAATTTCGAAAGTTTTCGAAAACGTCTGCCAATATAAAAACGTCACATTTGAGGTAAACATCGGAATAGTCGCCCAACGTTTGACATTCGAAAGTTTTCCAGACCTTAACGGCGCGTTCGTAATCGACCTCAGTAATATGCGTCTCGGTTAAATGATCATAAAACTGAGCGATTGTGGGCAACGCCGGCTCGTCTAATTTTGTAAATGAATCCAGATACGAATAGGGAAACACACCTTTCTGTCTCATCAGTTCGAATTTGATGTCATGTCCGAATTGCTTATGAATTTCAACACACTGATCATCTGATAATGTGGCGGCCAGCGATGCTAAAGAAGCACTTAAAAATCTGTAACTATCTAAAAATCGAATTTGCATATAAAGGTTTTTTCGTTTTCCGTCAACAACGACTTCATCTACCCAAAGACGTTTACCAAATGAAATATATTTTTCCTTATTTTCCGGAATGACATCAAGCTCCTCGTTATTTTGAGCTAACTGTTTGACAAAAAGGTGGGAATCGTAATTTAAATTGTGAAAAAATACGGGAATAAAATTTGGAAGTTTATAATTCAGATTGCAATTGGAATGGGCAGCTCCCCGATATTCTCCGGTCAAATGGTCGTGATCGCGAACCTTTACGTCCCCCTCTCCAAAAGGACGATTGCAAATATGACATGAAGCAGCATCCTTAAAATTTTTAATTTCTTGCGGGGCCAGAGGCTTGAGGGGTACAACATACTTTAAACTGTTGGAATATAAGGCGCGAACGTCTCTGTCTAGACGCTCAACAAACACGTCCACAGCATCCTCGCCCCTATAAATTTCGAATTTGGATAGAGTATCATCAAAAGAACATTTCAAATAATACGCGAAAGAATACGGTTTGTGCTCGCACGTTTTGATCGTATATGGTCTTTCGCGATCCGGCTCCTGATCCCCACCATCGACAGGTGATAAAACGGTCTCGAAATCTGCGTAGCAAACATAAGGCACTTTCAATTGCTTATGATAATTATCAAATTTAAGAATGTTCTGGGGCCTCACCTCCCCACACTTATCCGTGATCGGCTCTGTCGTAGGCAACTTTGTGCACACATGATTACAGTCAAAAAGCTTATGGTTCTCCAGATGGGCATCGGTGCGAAAGTAATTTAGACAACCATTACAAAAATGTTTTGCATTTTCCCTAGCCGTTATTTGCCGCGAAACTAACCTAGACAAATTGGTGATCCAACAGTAGTGGTTATTACCTTCGCCATCTGTTAGAAGCAGCAAATTTATATGTCCGTTTTTTATACGTGGCGAATAGTACAGAGGTCCCACAACTTCATATATGGTAATATCGTTTTGAAAAGTCTTTTCCAACGCGTATACATTTATAGAAAGTTGAGGGTTATTTTTTTCAAATTTAGAAATATCGCGCAATCTAACAGGGAATTCAATGTCCTTAAAATTTAAAAACTCGCTGCAATCTGGATACGAACTCGTTCGATTAGACAGTCCATCCGGTTCGCAGATGGCCGAGGTTACCGCCCACCCGAAACAACGCTCGTCATCGACGTTTTGGACGTTTACGATCGCTTTCTTGGACTGAATCTGCTTCGGGAGCGGGATATACGAAGACGCCCGAAACGGATTGAATTTATTTATATTTAATTCTAGGTACAGCAACTGCTTCAAGATCCACCCTGTAAAAATTTTGCGGTTAGTAACATTAACCAGAATTACAGTTGTAATACACACCTGAATCGCGTTCCTCAAATTCGGACACCTTCTGGTCCAATATCCCCGTTAAATTATCATATAATTCGTTCAAGTCTGTACCGCGAGTGACCACCTCGTTGGTCGTATTAAAACTTTTGACGTCTTGTACATCTTGAGTCTCCAAAATAAAATACCCGAAAAGTTCGAAATTGAATTTTATACTGTTTAATTTGGTCAATTGACCTTCTATAAGACCTATAATTTTGTCTTTCAATTCGGTCATATATTCTACAACGCTTATATGATAATTTTCCGTGGACACCCTGTAGCTGGCAACGCGGGACTTGAAGGCGCTTGGAAGAGCCACCACTCCTTTCCCCAGATGGACGACATCACACCGCCTCGTGTGACGATTGCTCCTCAGGTGTCCAACGAAACAAGTCCGAGGAACATTTTCATCACACACGTCGCAGTATTGCGTCCTGGGGAGCTGTTCTGTTAAACCAAACGTTAGAAAACATGAAACACTACAATAGAGACACACTCACCACCGCTGGAGTCATTAAGTCTTGGGCGTTTACTCGCCGATGGTCCCTCACCAGCTGCTACCGAAGCCTCCATAGCGTCACCTTTAGGAAACACACAATTGATATAATCAGCAGCAATCAACACGTTTCCACTTACCACTCGTCGATGGGTGGCCAACCTCGTGGCGACAGCTATCTCTTCGATGGCGAAACAAATTGTCAGCTCTGGTGAAGGACTCTCCACAAGCAGTGCACCTGAACATAATGGTAAATTAGTCTCGCGCAATCGGTTAATATACTAATTGCGCAATTAGCTACCCAGCTCGAGGCTTACTATCCACAAACGAAAAGAACACCTTTATTAACACTGATTAACAAATTAAACCTCGAACGGAATACCCAGGTGTCACCACGGGGAGGATTCGCTTTGGACACCCTGGAGAGGATAGGGGGGAGGTTATTTGTGTTAGGGGTGTATGATATGTTAAACGATTATCTACTCGTTACTTAGCCTTTTTATCGAGCTCCTGACGTCTTGCACGAATCGCACCCTCCACAGCTAACAGATCTTGGATTAGCTCTAGCCTTGCTAACGCAGCATTCTTAAAGATGTCCATGTTAGTTGCGCTGTGGCCGTGGCGGATCTTAGGTAAAGCGGCTATGCTTTTTAGGTACTCATCGTGCATCGTCGCTTCTAGGCTGGCGGCTCGAATTTCTAGGGAGCTAATAACAATATAAGCTACTAAACTGGGAAAAGCACGTTCTAAACACCTTCAATGTTAAATAACATATATGGATAAAAAATAATATCTAATATACCTTAGATAGTGCTCTCCACTGCGAAGATCGGCAGCTTTCGCATCTATTGCATTCCGATTAGACACGTATTCACGTTCGGCACGCTGGGATGGCGAAATGTCATCCATGTCTTCCTCCTGCGGGGTAGACGTAATCGACACCACAGTATCGATTACGTCACTCCCAGGGGCTACAACAGCCACACCACCCGAAACCGGAGATGCCTGTACAATTACAGAAGGCACTGCGGCCACATTTTCCGAAGGTTGGATTGTTAGCCGCTTCGAAATTCGACTGGTCGGTCGACTTGAGCCGGAGTCGATCTCCAAACCATCTACAAGGGCTCTAAACTCTTGCGCCGCACCGTCGCCGGAAGCCACCTTTTCCAATTGAATGTCATCAAAATCGAACGTTTCCATAAACATTTCCGTTTGCGATAAATGAGGAGACTCAGATTGCATCGGCATATTTTGAATTTTTGCCACAGGAACATCAGTCTCCTCATTCATACACTTGACATACTTCGCCAAATTAAATTTTGCTGGTTTTTTCCGTTTCTGACCTTTTTTTAAAGCTGATTTTAAAATTTTACTCGAACCTTGAGTACTTGGAGAAATAATTTCGTAATTAGGAACAATTAATACGTCACTTAAAACCTTTATGGCAGCTTGCGGCGACGTCTGTGCGGAACCACTTGGTTCCGTGCAGGCGCAAAGTTTAACTGTACCCGTTTTTTTCAAACTGAGCCTATTAAATTTTGAAAAAATTTTCGGTAAAATCGAACCCTCGCAAAACTGGCAAACAGCGCTGTTGCTAGTCATTTCAAACACAAGATAATGACTGCTCCCACCTTAGCTAGGTGTATATATAGTAAACTTGGTGGGGTGGAAGGACGACTTTCGCACGCAAACCAGTTGAGGTCGTTGCAACCTACACTTTTCTTGAAACTTAGCTTACACAAAGGAAGTTAACCTTGAAATACCTTTACGTTTGCTGTATGTCTAAATTTTTGCAGATTGCGCGTGCAAAGGCAACAAAAAGTATTTTTCAAACACAGTTTGCAAGTTAATACAGACGAGAGTGATATTATATTTTACAGTAACATTCATTAAAATGTGATACATTTAATTTCCTATTAATTTCCTACTGGTTATGATTTTAATTGACAACCAATCTATGGGAAATTGCAACAATTTGTTTTTTAATACTTGCTTATAAAGAGCTCTGAGTAATTATTTTTCATTCGAGACTGCTACAACTTTCACCGGTTTTGCTACATATTTTTAGACTGATAAACAAACTGTTGTTTATAATTAAAAATGATCATTCGAATACTTCGCTCTATTTTTTTAATTTAGATAGATGTCGGTTTATTTATCTTTAAGATGTTTACAAAAACATTTATTGTTATTTAATAAACAGATTTAACTTGAACAAAGCTTTTAAACTGATATAAATTAACAGTGTGTGTTTAGTTTCGTTCGCCGTTTGAGTCCATTATAGAATAAGTTTTTGAGAACATGATTTTGCTGTTAAGGGTGATCTAACGTCATTTACAAATCTAGTCTTATAATTATGAATGTCTTTATTGTATACTATAAATTTGGAACTTATTCGACCAAACCTATCTTTTTCACAGCTTTAATTACAATACACTCAATATGTTGTTTAAATTTCAATCTATTATTAATTATAACTACATATTAGTAATACCTTTACCTTTAGATTGCTGACACAATGCACTGCTGATCTGCATTTAAAATGTATGTATTTATACGTGCAGTTTGCGTTTGAAATTCATACACGATACTGGGTTCGCAGAAACTGCTTAATATGCAGACGTTACTCGTGCGTTTCAGTGTCAGTCAATTAAAAAATATTGTGATTAGTATTCATTCACTTGCACTAAGAAACGTGCACAACTTTAAATGCAGCGATTTATATTCAAGGAAATGCACGCATGCATTACGATTGCTTACATTTGAAACAGCACATCTAATTTTGCACCAGCATTTGTCATTCTTTCGGAAAACCAAAAATTTAAAGAAATAAAATTGCCATTTTTAAACAAATCAGTGGTGCCTTGAAATTATTGATGCATCTCAAAATCTTCAACAAATTAGTTTGCTGTTTATTAATTTGCATCTATCAAATGTAGCGACAAACATTGCATTAATTGCACCTGATCAGCTTCCAGCATACCACCACTTCACAATTTGCACTGATTTAAAAAAATTATAATTCTGATTTTGCTGTTAAGGGCGATCTAACGTCATTTACAAATCTAGTCTTATAATTATGAATGTCTTTATTGTATACTATAAATTTGGAACTTATTCGACCAAACCTATCTTTTTCACAGCTTTAATTACAATACACTCAATATGTTGTTTAAATTTCAATCTATTATTAATTATAACTACATATTAGTAATACCTTTACCTTTAGATTGCTGACACAATGCACTGCTGATGTGCATTTAAAATGCATGTATTTATACGTGCAGTTTGCGTTTGAAATTCATACACGATACTGGGTTCACAGACTGCTTAATATGCAGACATAACGCGTGCATTTCTGTGTCAGTCAATTAAAAAATATCGATATTAGTATTCCCTGCACTAAGGAACGTGCAAAACGTTACGGCGCTTTATATTCAAGGAAATGCGCGCATGCATTACGATTGCATACATTTTAAACAGCGCACCTAATTTTATTGCCATTTTTAGACAAATCAGCGGTATCGTGAAATTATTGAAGCATCTCAAAATCAACAAAAAATTTGTTTGTTTATTAGTTTGCATCTATCACTTATTGCACCTGATCAGCTTCCGATTGTAGAGCTCTGAGTACTTATTTTTCGTTCGAGACGATTGACAACCAATCTTGTTATTCTTATTCAGTATATGAATCTCACTTGCATAAATTGCAGTTGGGCGAATTGCTGTGTGCACTCTCAGTTTCACTTTTCAAAATAAACTTTTGGACATCGTCCGCATAAGTAAAGCACTGATGCGATGCAATTTATTAAAAATCCTACCTGTTCTATTTATCTTTCACACGTGCCTGTTATTACTTCCAGGACTTCATCTTCCTTGTGGTGCGTTGTTATTTTTCAGTATTTATTTCAATATTTCATGTGTCAAATGCTCCCATTAGCTCATCTTAGAAAGTGCGTATTTGAAGCTATCCTAAATTTGCATCTTTTGATCAGGACCCAGTTTTCTCTAGATAAAAGCAAGCTGGTGATGCTATTCTGTAGAATTGAAATTTGGTCATTTTCTTATCGGATTCTTTATTCTAATTATTTGGACGTCACAACCTCAGTATTGTAAATATATTTAACTTGAAAAATTATAATTCTAGTTTATTTCATTATTAGGTTTTCTAATACTGTAGCAATCGTAAAAAAAATTTATAATTATGCATACATCCCTAATAACTGCCAAATGTATTACTGTTTAGTATCAAACGGTTCGTTTTTTAACGAGGAATATGAGGGTTTCGCAAAAAAAGTTCTATTATTTAAAATAACTGAGATAAACGCAAAATTAGAATCTGCAACATAATATGTCAACCCTTTCCTCCAAGTCGAGATGTAGGTAGGAGACATTTGTATATAAAACCAGTCGCTGTTGCATGACAAAATCACAGTTTTCTTCAGCTGCTCGTTTGGTAAGATATGTTTTTGTATATATGTTTTATTTTATATGTCTATGTCTTTGAAAAATGTAATAGGAAAAGTTCTGAAAAAAAGTTTTTTACTTTTCTAATGTAAATGCTCACATCTCCCTTTTTATTAAAATATTTGATCCCCGCCTTTTGTGCCTACTTCCATATACACCATTTCTAATATTTTTTCTAATGTTTCTAAGCAAAATAAAATGCTCGTATCATTATTAAGATATTTGATTGGATTTTTTTTGCATTGTACAGTTACTTCGCTATTCTAAATTCTAAAATATTTTTCAGATTAAACAGAATGGGTAAGACGCTTATTTTTTTTGTATTCTAAACAGTATACATATAAGAAATTTACAGAAGAATTCCTGGATTCGATCATTCTTGGTGCTGCCATGTCAGCTTTCGGTAATATTGTGTTAATTTTTAATATTTGATGTAATACATTTTTAACATTTTAGAACTACAATTGGTGGCGCATATTTCAGAGAAATATGACACTGTAAGAAAATATATATATATATAAATCTGGTTCACAATAAATTTCTTTTTAGCAAGACATAGTTCTCATGAAGAACTCTACCTACATCCCGGAAGCCACCCTGCTAGAGGTGGGGTGGTTTCTGGGATGTAGGTACAAGGTCTACAGGGACCCCGACTTGCATGACATGCTCTGGGTGATCTACGTGAGTATAACTTGATTTGCTTCTTTGAAGAAACTAAGTGTTCTTTTTTACAGCAAATGTGAGGCCACCCAGAGCTTTCTAGGTTAGGTTAGTTAGTAAGTTAGTTTGTAATAGATAATAAACGTTTTAAAATTTTTAATTTTTTTATTACATCGTTATAACTACATGATAAACACTTATTGTTCCAACGTTTGCTGTTGGGCGTATTGTTTAAACACAATATCATATCTTATGACGTCCAAAGCATACTTTAGCATTTCATGCATGCAGTATACATTTTCGGATTTTATTGGCGGTAACGCTTCCTCAATGCTTCGTTTAAAGTCGCCGGGTAAATTCCAAACGCCTTGGATTATACTACTGTAGAAATGTTCAAAATTTTGACTTTTTAATAGTTCAGCTTTAGAATTCAGCAGGGGCAACAAATCCCACAACTCTGCTACTGATTGCATTCCGAGATACACTTGGGATCGCTTACGTTCCTGCAGCACAATCACTTTTTTGTTTCCGATTTTTTGGAAATATATTCGTTTGCCTGGACTTATATCCACCGGTTTTAAATCTCCATCTTCATAGTTAAAATGTCTGTTTATCACATCTTCATTTTTAAGAAAGACTTGCCACTCTCCTTCGTCTAGCAGTATAAAATTGTTGTTAATCCCACTAATTAGCACTCCCGGCACAAACGATCCAAAACAGGTCAAACCCAAACTCACAGATTTATTTCTTGACTTATTCAACGGATAACTTGTCGCGTTTAACAATACTGGATATAACAGTTTCACTTTTTTCTTTGACCCCTTCACAGTTTCACCAACCTTTTGTACTTCATCCATTGTTTTTTACTAGTACAGCACACGATATACTACTGAACACAAAACTACACCTCATGTTATACCCAGTCTTCAAGGTTACTGTTGATGGCCTCGCTTCAAACATGACCTTGGGCTTGCACGTGGCCTTGCCTTGCATGTGACCTTGGGATTGAACGTGGTCTTGGCCTTGAACTCAAGGCCAAGTGGTGGGGGGAGGTTCCAGAACCATCCACTTCCCTCTACTTACGTCCCAGATATCCCATATGCCCCTAACGCCCCAGACGTCCCAGATGTCCCATATGTCCCATATGTCTGATACGTCCCAGGCGTCCCAGATGTCCCATATGTCCCATATGTCCCTAATGTCCAGGCGTCCTAAATGTCCCATATGTCCTTAACGTCCCAGACGTCCAAGACGTCCTAGATGTCCCGTATGTCCCTAACGTCCCAGACATCCCAGACGTCCTAGATGTCCCATATGTCCCAAACGTCTCAGACGTCCTAGATGTCCTACCATGTCTTTAACGTCACAGACGTCCCAGATGTCCCATATGTCCCTAATGTCCCGGCGTCCCAGATGTCTCATATGTCCCATATGTCCCTAATGTCCCAGGCGTCCTAAATGTCCTATTTGTCCTTAACGTCTCAGACGTCTCAAACGTCTCAGATGTCCCATATGTCCTTAACGTCCCAGACGTGCCAAATGTCCCATATGTCCCATATTTCCCTAATGTCCCAGGCGTTCTAAATGTCCCATATGTCCTCAACGTCCCAGACGTCCAAGACGTCCTACATGACCCATATGTCTCTATGTCCAAGACGTCCCAGATGTCCCATATGTCCCATATGTCCCTAATGTCTAAGACGTCCTAGATGTCCTATATGTCTTTAACGTCACAGACTTCCCAGATGTCCCATATGTCCCTAACGTCTAAGACGTCCCAGATATCCCATATGCCCCTAACGTCCCAGACGTCCCAGATGTCCCATATGTCCCATATGTCTGATACGTCCCAGGCGTCCCAGATGTCCCATATGTCCTTAACGTCCCAGACGTCCCAAATGTCCCATATGTCCTTAACGTCCCAGACGTCCCAAATGTCCCATATGTCCCTAACGTCCCAGACGTCCCAGATGTCCCGTATGTCCCTAACGTCTCAGACGTCCTAGATGTATTTTATGTCCCTAACGTCCCAGACGTCCCAGACGTCTTAGATGTCCCATATGTCCCTAACGTCCCAGACGTCCCTGCTGTCCCGTATGTCCCTAACGTCCCAGACGTCCCAGACGTCCTAGATGTCCCATATGTCCCTAACGTCCCAGACGTCCCAGATGTCCCATATGTCCCTAACGTCCCAGACGTCTCAGATGTCCCACATGTCCCATATGTAACATATGTCCCTAATATCCCAAGCGTCCCAGATGTCCTATATGTCCCATATATCCCTAATGGCCCAGGCGTCCTAAATGTCCCATATGTCCTTAACGTCCCAGACGTCCCAGATGTCCCATATGTCCCATATGTCCCTAATGTCCCAGGCGTTATAGATCATCCATATGACCCGAACGTCCCAGACGTTCTAAATGCCCCATATGTCCTTAACGTCCCAGACGTCCCAGACGTCCCAGATGTCTTATATGTCCTTAACGTCCCAGACGTCTCAGATGTCCCATATGCCCCTAACGTCCCAGCCGTCCCAGATGTCCCATATGTTTCATATGTCCCTAATGTCTCAGGCGTCCCAGATGTCCCATTTGTCCCACATGTCCTTAATGTCCCAGGCGTCCCAGATGTCTCGTATGTCCCATTTGTCCCTAATGTCTCAGGCGTCCTAGATGTTCCATATGTCCTTAACGTCCCAGACGTCCTAGATGTCCCATATGTCCTTAACGTTCCAGACGTCCCAGATGTCCCATATGTCCCTAACGTCCCAGACGTCTCAGATGTCCCATATGTCCCATATGTCCCTAATGTCCTAGGTGTCCCAGATGCCCATATGTCCCATATGTCCCTAATGTCCCTAATGTCCCAGGCGTCCTAAATGTCTCATATGTCCTTACCGTCCCAGACGTCCCAGACGTCCTAGATGTCCCATATGTCATTAACGTCCCAGACGTCTTAGATTTCCCACATGTCCCTCACGTACCAGACGTCCCAGATGTCCCATATGTTCCATATGTCCCTAATGTCCCAGACGTCCTAAATTTCCCATATGCCAATAACGTTCCAGACGTCCCAGCTGTCCCGTATGTCCCTAACGTCCCAGACGTCTCAGCTGTCCCGTATGTCCCTAACGTCCCAGACGTCCCAGACGTCCTAAATGTCCCATATGTCCCTTACGTCCCAGACGTCTCAGCTGTCCCGTATGTCTCTAATGTCCCAGACGTCCTAGATGTCCCATATGTCCCTAACGTCCCAGACGTCCTAAATTTCCCATATGCCCCTAACGTTCCAGAAGTCCCAGCTGTCCCGTATGTCCCTAACGTCCCAGACGTCTCAGCTGTCCCGTATGTCCCTAACGTCCCAGACGTCCCAGACGTCCTAAATGTCCCATATGTCCCTTACGTCCCAGACGTCTCAGCTGTCCCGTATGTCTCTAATGTCCCAGACGTATTAGATGTCCCATATGTCCCTAACGTCCCAGACGTACTAGATGTCCTATATGTCCCTAACGTCTTAGACGTCCCAAACGTCCCAGATGTCCCATATGTCCCATATGTCCCTAATGTCCCGGGCGTCCCAAATGTCCCATACGTCCCATATGTCCCTAATGTCACAGGCTTTCTAAATGTTCCATATGTCCCTAACGTCCCAGACGTCCTAAATGTCCCATATGTCCCTAACGTCCCAGACGTCCCAGCTGTCCGTATGTCCCTAACTTCCCAAACATCCCAGACGGCCTAGATGTCCATGGTCCCTAACGTCCTAGACGTCCCAGATGTCCCATATGCTCCATATGTTCCTAATGTCTAAGACGTCCTAGATGTTCCATATGTTCCTAACGTCCCCAACGTCCTAAATGTCCCATATGTCCCTAACGTCCCAGACGTCTCAGCTGTCCCGTATGTCCCTAACGTCCCAGACGTCCCAGACGTCCTAGATGTCCCATATGTCCCTAACGTCCCAGACGTCCTAGATGTCCTATATGTCCCTAACGTCTCAGACGCCCCAGATGTCCCATACGTTCCATATGTCCCTAATGTCCCAGGCGTCCCAAATGTCCAATACGTCCCATATGTCGCTAATGTCACAGGCTTTCTAAATGTTCCATATGTCCCTAACGTCCCAGACGTCCTAAATATCCCATATGTCCCTAACGTCCCAGACGTCCCAGCTGTCCGTATGTCCCTAACTTCCCAGACATCCCAGACGGCCTAGATGTCCCATATGTCCCTAACGTCTCAGACGCCCCAGATGTCCCATACGTTCCATATGTCCCTAATGTCCCAGGCTTCCTAAATGTTCCATATGTTCCTAACGTCCCAGACGTCCTAAATGTCCCATATGTCCCTAACGTCCCAGACGTCCCAGCTGTCCCGTATGTCCCTAACGTCCCAGACGTCCTAAATGTCCCATATGTCCCTAACGTCCCAGACGTCCCAGCTGTCCCGTATGTCCATAACGTCCCAGCCGTCCCAGATGTTAAATATGTCCCTAACGTCCTAGATGTCGTAGATGTTTCATATGTCTTATATGTCCCTAATGTCCCAGACGTCCCAGCTGTCCCGTATGTCCCTAACGTCCCAGACGTCCTAAATGTCCCATATGTCCCTAACGTCCCAGACGTCCCAGCTGTCCCGTATGTCCATAACGTCCCAGACGTCCCAGATGTTAAATATGTCCCTAACGTAGTAGATGTCGTAGATGTTCCATATGTCCTATATGTCCCTAATGTCCCAGACGTCCCAGATGTCCCATATGTCCCTAACGTCCCAGCCGTCCCAGATGTCCCATATGCCCCTAACGTCCCAGACGTCCCAGATGTCCCATATGTCCCATATGTCCCAGGCGTCCCAGATGTCCCATATGTCCCATATGTCAATAATGTCCCAGGCGTCCTAAATGTACCATATGTCCTTAACGTCCCAGACGTCCAAGACGTCCTAGATGTCCCATATGTCTCTAACGTCCCAGACGTCCCAAATGACCCATATGTGCCTAACGTCCCAGACGTCCCAGATGTCCCATATGTTCCATATGTCCCTAATGTCTAAGACGTCCTAGATGTTCCATATGTTCCTAACGTCCCAAACGTCCTAAATTTCCCATATGTCCTTAACGTCCCAGACGTCCCAGCTGTCCCGTATGTCCTTAACGTCCCAGACATCCCAGACGTCCTAGATGTCCTATATGTCCCTAACGTCACAGACGTTCCAGATGTCCCATATGTTTCATATGTCCCTAATGTCCCGGGCGTCCCAGATTTCCCATATGTCCCATATGTCCTTAACTTCCCAGACGTCCCAGATGTCCCATATGTCCCATATGTCCCTAATGTCCCAGGCGTCCTAAATGTCCCATATGTTCCATATGTCCCTAATGTCCCAGGAGTCCTAAATGATCCATATGTCCTTAACGTCCCAGACGTCCCAGACGTCCTAGATGTCCCATATGTCCTTAACGTCCCAGACGTCTTAAATGTCCCGTATGTCCCTAACGTCCCAGACGTCCTAAATGTCCCATATGTCCCTAACATCCCAGATGTCCCAGCTGTCCCATATGTTCTATATGTCCCTAATGTCCCAGGCGTTCCAGATGTCCCATATGTTCCATATGTCCCTAATGTCCCAGGAGTCCTAAATGTCCTATATGTCCTTAACATCCCAGACGTCCCAGACGTTCTAGATGTCCCATATGTCCTTAAAGTCCCAGACGTCCCAGACGTACTAAATGTCCCATATATCCTTAACGTCGCAGACGTCCCAGATGTCCCATATGTCCCTTACGTCCCAGACGTCCCAGATGTCCCATATGTTCTATATGTCCCTAATGTCCCAGGCGTGCCAGATGTCCCATATGTTTCATATGTCCCTAATGTCTCAGGAGTCCTAAATGTCCCATATGTCCTTAACGTCCCAGACGTCCCAGACGTCCTAGATGTCCCATATGTTCTTAACGTCCCAGACGTCGCAAATGTCCCATATGTCTCTAACGTCCCAGATGTCCCATATGCTCCATATGTCCCTAATGTCACAAGCGTCCTAGATGTTCCAAATGTCCCTAACGTCCCAGACGTCTTAAATGTCCCATATGTCCCTAACGTCCCAGACGTCCTAAATGTCCCATATGTCCCTAACATCCCAGATGTCCCAGCTGTCCCTAACGTCCCAGACGTTCCAGATGTCTCATATGTCCCAAAGATTACTAATGTCCCAGACGTCCGAGATGTCTCATATGTCCCATATGTCCCTAATGTCCCAAGCGTTATAGATCATCCATATGACCCTAACGTCCCAGACGTCTTAAATTCCCCGTATGTCTTTATGGTCCCAGACGTCCTAGACGTCCTAGATGTCTTATATGTCCTTAACGTCCCAACAGTCCTAGATGTCCCATATGTCCCTAACGTCCCAACCGTCCTAGATGTCCTATATGTCACTAACGTCCCAGACGTCCCAGATGTCCCATATGTCCCTAACGTCACATCCGTCCTAGATGTCCAATATGTCCCTAACGTCCCAGACGTACTAGACGTCCCAGATGTCCCATATGTCCCTAACGTCCCAACAGTCCTAGATGTCCCATATGTCCCTAACGTCCCAACCGTCCTAGATGTCCTATATGTCACTAACGTCCCAGACGCCCCAGATGTCCCATATGTCCCTAACGTCCCAGCCGTCCCAGATGTCCCATATGCCCCTAACGTCCCAGACGTCCCAGATGTCCCATATGTCCCATATGTCCCAAATGTCCCAGGCGTCCCAGATGTCCTATATGTCCCATATGTCCCTAATGTCCCAGGCGTCCTAAATGTCCCATATATCCTTAACGTCCCAGACGTCCAAGACGTCCTAGATGTCCCATATGTCTCTATAGTCCCAGACGTCCCAAATGTCCCATATGTGCCTAACGTCCCAGACGTCCCAGATGTCCCATATGTTCCATATGTCCCTAATGTCTAAGACGTCCTAGCTGTTCCATATGTTCCTAACGTCCCAAACGTCCTAAATTTCCCATATGTCCTTAACGTCCCAGACGTCCCAGCTGTCCCGTATGTCCTTAACGTCCCAGACATCCCAGACGTCCTAGATGTTCTAAATGTCCCTAACGTCACAGACGTTCCAGATGTCCCATATGTTTCATATGTCCTTAATGTCTCAGGCGTCCTAAATGTCCTATTTGTCCTTAACGTCTCAGACGTCCCAAACGTCTTAGATGTCCGATATGTCCTTAACTTCCCAGACGTCCCAGATGTCCCATATGTCCCATATGTCCCTAATGTCCCAGGCGTCCTAAATGTCCCATATGTTCCATATGTCCCTAATGTCGCAGGAGACCTAAATGTCCCATATGTCCTTAACTTCCCAGACGTCCCAGATGTCCCATATGTCCCATATGTCTCTAATGTCCCAGGCGTCCTAAATGTCCCATATGTTCCATATGTCCCTAATGTCCCAGGAGACCTAAATGTCCCATATCTCCTTAACGTCTCAGACGTCCCAAACGTCTTAGATGTCCCATATGTCCTTAACTTCCCAGACGTCCCAGATGTCCCATATGTCCCTAATGTCCCAGGCGTCCTAAATGTCCCATATGTTCCATATGTCCCTAATGTCCCAGGAGACCTAAATGTCCCATATGTCCTTAACGTCCCAGACGTCCCAGACGTCCTAGATGTCCCATATGTCCTTAACGTCCCAGACGTCTCAAATGTCCCATATGTCCCTAATGTCCCAGGCGTCGTAAATGTCCCATATGTTCCATATGTCCCTAATGTCCCGGGAGTCCTAAATGTCCCATATGTCCTTAACGTCCCAGACGTCCCAGACGTTCTAGATGTCTTATATGTCCTTAACGTCACAGACGTCTTAAATGTCCCATATGTCCCTAACGTCCCAGACGTCCTAAATGTCCCATATGTCCCTAACATCCCAGATGTCCCAGCTGTCCCATATGTTCCATATGTCCCTATTGTCCAAGCCGTCCCAGATGTCCCATATGTTCCATATGTCCCTAATGTCCCAGGAGTCCTATATGTCCCATATGTCCTTAACGTCCCAGACGTCCCAGACGTTCTAGATGTCCCATATGTCCTTAATGTCCCAGACGTCCCAGACGTACTAGATGTCCCATATATCCTTAACGTCGCAGACGTCCCAGATGTCCCATATGTCCCTTACGTCCCAGACGTCCCAGATGTCCCATATGTTCCATATGTCCCTAATGTCCCAGGCGTCCCAGATGTCCCATATGTTCCATATGTCCCTAATGTCCCAGGAGTCCTAAATGTCCCATATGACCTTAACGTCCCAGACGTCCCAGACGTCCTAGATGTCCCATATGTTCTTAACGTCCCAGACGTTTCAAATGTCCCATATGTCTCTAACGTCCCAGATATCCCATATGTTCCATATGTCCCTAATGTCCCAAGCGTCCTAGATGTTCCAAATGTCCCTAACGTCCCAGACGTCCTAAATGTCCCATATGCCCCTAACGTCCCAGACGTCCTAAATGTCCCATATGTCCCTAACATCCCAGATGTCCCAGCTGTCCCTAACGTCCCAGACGTCCCAGATGTCTCATATGTCCCAAAGATCCCTAATGTCCCAGGCGTCCTAGATGTCCCATATGTCCCTAACGTCCCAGACGTCCTAAATGTCCCATATGTCCCTAACATCCCTGACGTCCCAGCTGTCCCGTATATCCCTAACGTCCCAGACGTCCCAGATGTCTCATATGTCCCATATGTCCCTAATGTCCCAAGCGTTATAATAGATGTCCCATATGTTCCATATGTCTCTAATGTCCCAGGCGTCCTAAATGTCCCATATGTCCTTAACGTCCCAGACGTCCTAGATGTCCCATATGTTCTTAACGTCCCAGACGTCTCAAATGTCCCATATGTCTCTAACGTCCCAGATATCCCATATGTTCCATATGTCCCTAATGTCCCAGGCGTCCTAAATGTCCCATATGTCCTTAACGTCCCAGACGTCCAAGACGTCCTAGATGTCCCATATGTCTCTAACGTCCCAGACGTCCCAAATGACCCATATGTGCCTAACGTCCCAGACGTCCCAGATGTCCCATATGTTCCATATGTCCCTAATGTCTAAGACGTCCTAGATGTTCCATATGTTCCTAACGTCCCAAACGTCCTAAATTTCCCATATGTCCTTAACGTCCCAGACGTCCCAGATGTCCCATATGTTCCATATGTCCCTAATGTCCCAGGCGTCCCAGATGTCCCATATGTTCCATATGTCCCTAATGTCCCAGGAGTCCTAAATGTCCCATATGTCCTTAACGTCCCAGACGTCCCAGACGTCCTAGATGTCCCATATGTTCTTAACGTCCCAGACGTCTCAAATGTCCCATATGTCTCTAACGTCCCAGATATCCCATATGTTCCATATGTCCCTAATGTCCCAAGCGTCCTAGATGTTCCAAATGTCCCTAACGTCCCAGACGTCCTAAATGTCCCATATGCCCCTAACGTCCCAGACGTCCTAAATGTCCCATATGTCCCTAACATCCCAGATGTCCCAGCTGTCCCTAACGTCCCAGACGTCCCAGATGTCTCATATGTCCCAAAGATCCCTAATGTCCCAGGCGTCCTAGATGTCCCATATGTCCCTAACGTCCCAGACGTCCTAAATGTCCCATATGTCCCTAACATCCCTGGCGTCCCAGCTGTCCCGTATATTCCTAACGTCCCAGACGTCCCAGATGTCTCATATGTCCCATATGTCCCTAATGTCCCAAGCGTTATAGATGTCCCATATGTTCCATATGTCTCTAATGTCCCAGGGGTCCTAAATGTCCCATATGTCCCTAACATCCCAGATGTCCCAGCTGTCCCTAACGTCCCAGACGTCCCAGATGTCTCATATGTCCCAAAGATCCCTAATGTCCCAGGCGTCCTAGATGTCCCATATGTCCCTAACGTCCCAGACGTCCTAAATGTCCCATATGTCCCTAACATCCCTGACGTCCCAGCTGTCCCGTATATCCCTAACGTCCCAGACGTCCCAGATGTCTCATATGTCCCATATGTCCCTAATGTCCCAAGCGTTATAATAGATGTCCCATATGTTCCATATGTCTCTAATGTCCCAGGCGTCCTAAATGTCCCATATGTCCTTAACGTCCCAGACGTCCTAGATGTCCCATATGTTCTTAACGTCCCAGACGTCTCAAATGTCCCATATGTCTCTAACGTCCCAGATATCCCATATGTTCCATATGTCCCTAATGTCCCAGGCGTCCTAAATGTCCCATATGTCCTTAACGTCCCAGACGTCCAAGACGTCCTAGATGTCCCATATGTCTCTAACGTCCCAGACGTCCCAAATGACCCATATGTGCCTAACGTCCCAGACGTCCCAGATGTCCCATATGTTCCATATGTCCCTAATGTCTAAGACGTCCTAGATGTTCCATATGTTCCTAACGTCCCAAACGTCCTAAATTTCCCATATGTCCTTAACGTCCCAGACGTCCCAGATGTCCCATATGTTCCATATGTCCCTAATGTCCCAGGCGTCCCAGATGTCCCATATGTTCCATATGTCCCTAATGTCCCAGGAGTCCTAAATGTCCCATATGTCCTTAACGTCCCAGACGTCCCAGACGTCCTAGATGTCCCATATGTTCTTAACGTCCCAGACGTCTCAAATGTCCCATATGTCTCTAACGTCCCAGATATCCCATATGTTCCATATGTCCCTAATGTCCCAAGCGTCCTAGATGTTCCAAATGTCCCTAACGTCCCAGACGTCCTAAATGTCCCATATGCCCCTAACGTCCCAGACGTCCTAAATGTCCCATATGTCCCTAACATCCCAGATGTCCCAGCTGTCCCTAACGTCCCAGACGTCCCAGATGTCTCATATGTCCCAAAGATCCCTAATGTCCCAGGCGTCCTAGATGTCCCATATGTCCCTAACGTCCCAGACGTCCTAAATGTCCCATATGTCCCTAACATCCCTGGCGTCCCAGCTGTCCCGTATATTCCTAACGTCCCAGACGTCCCAGATGTCTCATATGTCCCATATGTCCCTAATGTCCCAAGCGTTATAGATGTCCCATATGTTCCATATGTCTCTAATGTCCCAGGGGTCCTGAATGTCCCATATGTCCTTAACGTCCCAGACGTCCCAGACGTCCTAGATGTCCCATATGTTCTTAACGTCCCAGACGTCTCAAATGTCCCATATGTCTCTAACGTCCCAGATATCCCATATGTTCCATATGTCCCTAATGTCCCAGGCGTCCTAAATGTCCCATATGTCCTTAACGTCCCAGACGTCCAAGACGTCCTAGATGTCCCATATGTCTCTAACATCCCAGACGTCCCAAATGACCCATATGTGCCTAACGTCAAAGGCGTCCTAAATGTCCCATATGTTCCATTAGTCCCTAATGTCCCAGTAGTCCTAAATGTCCCATATGTCCTTAACGTCCCAGACGTCCCAGACGTCCTAGATGTCCCATATGTCCTTAACGTCCCAGACGTCTTAAATGTCCCATATGTCCCTAACGTCCCAGACGTCCTAAATGTCCCATATGTCCCTAACATCCCAGATGTCCCAGCTGTCCCATATGTTCAATATGTCCCTAATGTCCCAGGCGTTCCAGATGTCCCATATGTTCCATATGTCCCTAATGTCCCAGGAGTCCTAAATGTCCTATATGTCCTTAACGTCCCAGACGTCCCAGACGTTCTAGATGTCCCATATGTCCTTAAAGTCCCAGACGTCCCAGATGTACTAAATGTCCCATATATCCTTAACGTCACAGACGTCCCAGATGTCCCATATGTCCCTTACGTCCCAGACGTCCCAGATGTCCCATATGTTCCATATGTCCCTAATGTCCCAGGCGTCCCAGATGTCCCATATGTTCCAAATGTCCCTAATGTCTCAGGAGTCCTAAATGTCCCATATGTCCTTAACGTCCCAGACGTCCCAGACGTCCTAGATGTCCCATATGTTCTTAACGTCCCAGACGTCGCAAATGTCCCATATGTCTCTAACGTCCCAGATGTCCCATATGTTCCATATGTCCCTAATGTCCCAAGCGTCTTAGATGTTCCAAATGTCCCTAACGTCCCAGACGTCTTAAATGTCCCATATGTCCCTAACGTCCCAGACGTCCTAAATGTCCCATATGTCCCTAACATCCCAGATGTCCCAGCTGTCCCTAACGACCCAGACGTTCCAGATGTCTCATATGTCCCAAAGATCCCTAATGTCACAGGCGTCCTAGATGTCCCATATGTCCCTAACGTCCCAGACGTCCTAAATGTCCCATATGTCCCAACATCCCAGACGTCCCAGCAGTCCCGTATGTCCCTAACGTCCCAGACGTCCCAGATGTCTCATATGTCCCATATGTCCCTAATATCCCAAGCGTTATAGATCATCCATATGACCCTAACGTCCCAGACGTCTTAAATTCCCCATATGTCTTTATGGTCCCAGACGTCCTAGACGGTCTAGATGTCTTATATGTCCTTAACGTCCCAGACGTCTTAAATGTCCCATATGTCCCTAACGTCCCAGACGTCCTAAATGTCCCATATGTCCCTAACATCCCAGATGTCCCAGCTGTCCCATATGTTCCATATGTCCCTATTGTCCAAGCCGTTCCAAATGTCCCATATGTTCCATATGTCCCTAATGTCCCAGGCGTCCCAAATGTCCAATACGTCCCATATGTCCCTAATGTCACAGGCTTTCTAAATGTTCCATATGTCCCTAACGTCCCAGACGTCCTAAATATCCCATATGTCCCTAACGTCCCAGACGTCCCAGCTGTCCGTATGTCCCTAACTTCCCAGACATCCCAGACGGCCTAGATGTCCCATATGTCCCTAACGTCTCAGACGCCCCAGATGTCCCATACGTTCCATATGTCCCTAATGTCCCAGGCTTCCTAAATGTTCCATATGTTCCTAACGTCCCAGACGTCCTAAATGTCCCATATGTCCCTAACGTCCCAGACGTCCCAGCTGTCCCGTATGTCCCTAACGTCCCAGACGTCCTAAATGTCCCATATGTCCCTAACGTCCCAGACGTCCCAGCTGTCCCGTATGTCCATAACGTCCCAGCCGTCCCAGATGTTAAATATGTCCCTAACGTCCTAGATGTCGTAGATGTTTCATATGTCTTATATGTCCCTAATGTCCCAGACGTCCCAGCTGTCCCGTATGTCCCTAACGTCCCAGACGTCCTAAATGTCCCATATGTCCCTAACGTCCCAGACGTCCCAGCTGTCCCGTATGTCCATAACGTCCCAGACGTCCCAGATGTTAAATATGTCCCTAACGTAGTAGATGTCGTAGATGTTCCATATGTCCTATATGTCCCTAATGTCCCAGACGTCCCAGATGTCCCATATGTCCCTAACGTCCCAGCCGTCCCAGATGTCCCATATGCCCCTAACGTCCCAGACGTCCCAGATGTCCCATATGTCCCATATGTCCCAGGCGTCCCAGATGTCCCATATGTCCCATATGTCAATAATGTCCCAGGCGTCCTAAATGTACCATATGTCCTTAACGTCCCAGACGTCCAAGACGTCCTAGATGTCCCATATGTCTCTAACGTCCCAGACGTCCCAAATGACCCATATGTGCCTAACGTCCCAGACGTCCCAGATGTCCCATATGTTCCATATGTCCCTAATGTCTAAGACGTCCTAGATGTTCCATATGTTCCTAACGTCCCAAACGTCCTAAATTTCCCATATGTCCTTAACGTCCCAGACGTCCCAGCTGTCCCGTATGTCCTTAACGTCCCAGACATCCCAGACGTCCTAGATGTCCTATATGTCCCTAACGTCACAGACGTTCCAGATGTCCCATATGTTTCATATGTCCCTAATGTCCCGGGCGTCCCAGATTTCCCATATGTCCCATATGTCCTTAACTTCCCAGACGTCCCAGATGTCCCATATGTCCCATATGTCCCTAATGTCTCAGGCGTCCTAAATGTCCCATATGTTCCATATGTCCCTAATGTCCCAGGAGTCCTAAATGATCCATATGTCCTTAACGTCCCAGACGTCCCAGACGTCCTAGATGTCCCATATGTCCTTAACGTCCCAGACGTCTTAAATGTCCCATATGTCCCTAACGTCCAAGACGTCCTAAATGTCCCATATGTCCCTAACATCCCAGATGTCCCAGCTGTCCCATATGTTCTATATGTCCCTAATGTCCCAGGCGTTCCAGATGTCCCATATGTTCCATATGTCCCTAATGTCCCAGGAGTCCTAAATGTCCTATATGTCCTTAACGTCCCAGACGTCCCAGACGTTCTAGATGTCCCATATGTCCTTAAAGTCCCAGACGTCCCAGACGTACTAAATGTCCCATATATCCTTAACGTCGCAGACGTCCCAGATGTCCCATATGTCCCTTACGTCCCAGACGTCCCAGATGTCCCATATGTTCTATATGTCCCTAATGTCCCAGGCGTCCCAGATGTCCCATATGTTTCATATGTCCCTAATGTCTCAGGAGTCCTAAATGTTTCATATGTCCTTAACGTCCCAGACGTCCCAGACGTCCTAGATGTCCCATATGTTCTTAACGTCCCAGACGTCGCAAATGTCCCATATGTCTCTAACGTCCCAGATGTCCCATATGCTCCATATGTCCCTAATGTCACAAGCGTCCTAGATGTTCCAAATGTCCCTAACGTCCCAGACGTCTTAAATGTCCCATATGTCCCTAACGTCCCAGACGTCCTAAATGTCCCATATGTCCCTAACATCCCAGATGTCCCAGCTGTCCCTAACGTCCCAGACGTTCCAGATGTCTCATATGTCCCAAAGATTACTAATGTCCCAGACGTCCGAGATGTCTCATATGTCCCATATGTCCCTAATGTCCCAAGCGTTATAGATCATCCATATGACCCTAACGTCCCAGACGTCTTAAATTCCCCGTATGTCTTTATGGTCCCAGACGTCCTAGACGTCCTAGATGTCTTATATGTCCTTAACGTCCCAACAGTCCTAGATGTCCCATATGTCCCTAACGTCCCAACCGTCCTAGATGTCCTATATGTCACTAACGTCCCAGACGTCCCAGATGTCCCATATGTCCCTAACGTCACATCCGTCCTAGATGTCCAATATGTCCCTAACGTCCCAGACGTACTAGACGTCCCAGATGTCCCATATGTCCCTAACGTCCCAACAGTCCTAGATGTCCCATATGTCCCTAACGTCCCAACCGTCCTAGATGTCCTATATGTCACTAACGTCCCAGACGCCCCAGATGTCCCATATGTCCCTAACGTCCCAGCCGTCCCAGATGTCCCATATGCCCCTAACGTCCCAGACGTCCCAGATGTCCCATATGTCCCATATGTCCCAAATGTCCCAGGCGTCCCAGATGTCCTATATGTCCCATATGTCCCTAATGTCCCAGGCGTCCTAAATGTCCCATATATCCTTAACGTCCCAGACGTCCAAGACGTCCTAGATGTCCCATATGTCTCTATAGTCCCAGACGTCCCAAATGTCCCATATGTGCCTAACGTCCCAGACGTCCCAGATGTCCCATATGTTCCATATGTCCCTAATGTCTAAGACGTCCTAGCTGTTCCATATGTTCCTAACGTCCCAAACGTCCTAAATTTCCCATATGTCCTTAACGTCCCAGACGTCCCAGCTGTCCCGTATGTCCTTAACGTCCCAGACATCCCAGACGTCCTAGATGTTCTATATGTCCCTAACGTCACAGACGTTCCAGATGTCCCATATGTTTCATATGTCCTTAATGTCTCAGGCGTCCTAAATGTCCTATTTGTCCTTAACGTCTCAGACGTCCCAAACGTCTTAGATGTCCGATATGTCCTTAACTTCCCAGACGTCCCAGATGTCCCATATGTCCCATATGTCCCTAATGTCCCAGGCGTCCTAAATGTCCCATATGTTCCATATGTCCCTAATGTCGCAGGAGACCTAAATGTCCCATATGTCCTTAACTTCCCAGACGTCCCAGATGTCCCATATGTCCCATATGTCCCTAATGTCCCAGGCGTCCTAAATGTCCCATATGTTCCATATGTCCCTAATGTCCCAGGAGACCTAAATGTCCCATATCTCCTTAACGTCTCAGACGTCCCAAACGTCTTAGATGTCCCATATGTCCTTAACTTCCCAGACGTCCCAGATGTCCCATATGTCCCTAATGTCCCAGGCGTCCTAAATGTCCCATATGTTCCATATGTCCCTAATGTCCCAGGAGACCTAAATGTCCCATATGTCCTTAACGTCCCAGACGTCCCAGACGTCCTAGATGTCCCATATGTCCTTAACGTCCCAGACGTCTCAAATGTCCCATATGTCCCTAATGTCCCAGGCGTCGTAAATGTCCCATATGTTCCATATGTCCCTAATGTCCCGGGAGTCCTAAATGTCCCATATGTCCTTAACGTCCCAGACGTCCCAGACGTTCTAGATGTCTTATATGTCCTTAACGTCCCAGACGTCTTAAATGTCCCATATGTCCCTAACGTCCCAGACGTCCTAAATGTCCCATATGTCCCTAACATCCCAGATGTCCCAGCTGTCCCATATGTTCCATATGTCCCTATTGTCCAAGCCGTCCCAGATGTCCCATATGTTCCATATGTCCCTAATGTCCCAGGAGTCCTATATGTCCCATATGTCCTTAACGTCCCAGACGTCCAGACGTTCTAGATGTCCCATATGTCCTTAATGTCCCAGACGTCCCAGACGTACTAGATGTCCCATATATCCTTAACGTCGCAGACGTCCCAGATGTCCCATATGTCCCTTACGTCCCAGACGTCCCAGATGTCCCATATGTTCCATATGTCCCTAATGTCCCAGGCGTCCCAGATGTCCCATATGTTCCATATGTCCCTAATGTCCCAGGAGTCCTAAATGTCCCATATGACCTTAACGTCCCAGACGTCCCAGACGTCCTAGATGTCCCATATGTTCTTAACGTCCCAGACGTTTCAAATGTCCCATATGTCTCTAACGTCCCAGATATCCCATATGTTCCATATGTCCCTAATGTCCCAAGCGTCCTAGATGTTCCAAATGTCCCTAACGTCCCAGACGTCCTAAATGTCCCATATGCCCCTAACGTCCCAGACGTCCTAAATGTCCATATGTCCCTAACATCCCAGATGTCCCAGCTGTCCCTAACGTCCCAGACGTCCCAGATGTCTCATATGTCCCAAAGATCCCTAATGTCCCAGGCGTCCTAGATGTCCCATATGTCCCTAACGTCCCAGACGTCCTAAATGTCCCATATGTCCCTAACATCCCTGACGTCCCAGCTGTCCGTATATCCCTAACGTCCCAGACGTCCCAGATGTCTCATATGTCCCATATGTCCCTAATGTCCCAAGCGTTATAATAGATGTCCCATATGTTCCATATGTCTCTAATGTCCCAGGCGTCCTAAATGTCCCATATGTCCTTAACGTCCCAGACGTCCTAGATGTCCCATATGTTCTTAACGTCCCAGACGTCTCAAATGTCCCATATGTCTCTAACGTCCCAGATATCCCATATGTTCCATATGTCCCTAATGTCCCAGGCGTCCTAAATGTCCCATATGTCCTTAACGTCCCAGACGTCCAAGACGTCCTAGATGTCCCATATGTCTCTAACGTCCCAGACGTCCCAAATGACCCATATGTGCCTAACGTCCCAGACGTCCCAGATGTCCCATATGTTCCATATGTCCCTAATGTCTAAGACGTCCTAGATGTTCCATATGTTCCTAACGTCCCAAACGTCCTAAATTTCCCATATGTCCTTAACGTCCCAGACGTCCCAGATGTCCCATATGTTCCATATGTCCCTAATGTCCCAGGCGTCCCAGATGTCCCATATGTTCCATATGTCCCTAATGTCCCAGGAGTCCTAAATGTCCCATATGTCCTTAACGTCCCAGACGTCCCAGACGTCCTAGATGTCCCATATGTTCTTAACGTCCCAGACGTCTCAAATGTCCCATATGTCTCTAACGTCCCAGATATCCCATATGTTCCATATGTCCCTAATGTCCCAAGCGTCCTAGATGTTCCAAATGTCCCTAACGTCCCAGACGTCCTAAATGTCCCATATGCCCCTAACGTCCCAGACGTCCTAAATGTCCCATATGTCCCTAACATCCCAGATGTCCCAGCTGTCCCTAACGTCCCAGACGTCCCAGATGTCTCATATGTCCCAAAGATCCCTAATGTCCCAGGCGTCCTAGATGTCCCATATGTCCCTAACGTCCCAGACGTCCTAAATGTCCCATATGTCCCTAACATCCCTGGCGTCCCAGCTGTCCCGTATATTCCTAACGTCCCAGACGTCCCAGATGTCTCATATGTCCCATATGTCCCTAATGTCCCAAGCGTTATAGATGTCCCATATGTTCCATATGTCTCTAATGTCCCAGGGGTCCTGAATGTCCCATATGTCCTTAACGTCCCAGACGTCCCAGACGTCCTAGATGTCCCATATGTTCTTAACGTCCCAGACGTCTCAAATGTCCCATATGTCTCTAACGTCCCAGATATCCCATATGTTCCATATGTCCCTAATGTCCCAGGCGTCCTAAATGTCCCATATGTCCTTAACGTCCCAGACGTCCAAGACGTCCTAGATGTCCCATATGTCTCTAACATCCCAGACGTCCCAAATGACCCATATGTGCCTAACGTCAAAGGCGTCCTAAATGTCCCATATGTTCCATTAGTCCCTAATGTCCCAGTAGTCCTAAATGTCCCATATGTCCTTAACGTCCCAGACGTCCCAGACGTCCTAGATGTCCCATATATCCTTAACGTCCCAGACGTCTTAAATGTCCCATATGTCCCTAACGTCCCAGACGTCCTAAATGTCCCATATGTCCCTAACATCCCAGATGTCCCAGCTGTCCCATATGTTCAATATGTCCCTAATGTCCCAGGCGTCCCAGATGTCCCATATGTTCCATATGTCCCTAATGTCCCAGGAGTCCTAAATGTCCTATATGTCCTTAACGTCCCAGACGTCCCAGACGTTCTAGATGTCCCATATGTCCTTAAAGTCCCAGACGTCCCAGATGTACTAAATGTCCCATATATCCTTAACGTCACAGACGTCCCAGATGTCCCATATGTCCCTTACGTCCCAGACGTCCCAGATGTCCCATATGTTCCATATGTCCCTAATGTCCCAGGCGTCCCAGATGTCCCATATGTTCCAAATGTCCCTAATGTCTCAGGAGTCCTAAATGTCCCCTATGTCCTTAACGTCCCAGACGTCCCAGACGTCCTAGATGTCCCATATGTTCTTAACGTCCCAGACGTCGCAAATGTCCCATATGTCTCTAACGTCCCAGATGTCCCATATGTTCCATATGTCCCTAATGTCCCAAGCGTCTTAGATGTTCCAAATGTCCCTAACGTCCCAGACGTCTTAAATGTCCCATATGTCCCTAACGTCCCAGACGTCCTAAATGTCCCATATGTCCCTAACATCCCAGATGTCCCAGCTGTCCCTAACGACCCAGACGTTCCAGATGTCTCATATGTCCCAAAGATCCCTAATGTCACAGGCGTCCTAGATGTCCCATATGTCCCTAACGTCCCAGACGTCCTAAATGTCCCATATGTCCCAACATCCCAGACGTCCCAGCAGTCCCGTATGTCCCTAACGTCCCAGACGTCCCAGATGTCTCATATGTCCCATATGTCCCTAATATCCCAAGCGTTATAGATCATCCATATGACCCTAACGTCCCAGACGTCTTAAATTCCCCATATGTCTTTATGGTCCCAGACGTCCTAGACGGTCTAGATGTCTTATATGTCCTTAACGTCCCAGACGTCTTAAATGTCCCATATGTCCCTAACGTCCCAGACGTCCTAAATGTCCCATATGTCCCTAACATCCCAGATGTCCCAGCTGTCCCATATGTTCCATATGTCCCTATTGTCCAAGCCGTCCCAAATGTCCCATATGTTCCATATGTCCCTAATGTCCCAGGAGTCCTATATGTCCCATATGTCCTTAACGTCCCAGACGTCCCAGACGTTCTAGATGTCCCATATGTCCTTAACGTCCCAGACGTCCCAGACGTACTAGATGTCCCATATATCCTTAACGTCGCAGACGTCCCAGATGTCCCATATGTCCCTTACGTCCCAGACGTCCCAGATGTCCCATATGTTCCATATGTCCCTAATGTCCCAAGCGTCCTAGATGTTCCAAATGTCCCTAACGTCCCAGACGTCCTAAATGTCCCATATGCCCCTAACGTCCCAGACGTCCTAAATGTCCCATATGTCCCTAACATCCCAGATGTCCCAGCTGTCCCTAACGTCCCAGACGTCCCAGATGTCTCATATGTCCCAAAGATCCCTAATGTCCCAGGCGTCCTAGATGTCCCATATGTCCCTAACGTCCCAGACGTCCTAAATGTCCCATATGTCCCTAACATCCCTGGCGTCCCAGCTGTCCCGTATATTCTTAACGTCCCAGACGTCCCAGATGTCTCATATGTCCCATATGTCCCTAATGTCCCAAGCGTTATAGATGTCCCATATGTTCCATATGTCTCTAATGTCCCAGGGGTCCTGAATGTCCCATATGGCCTTAACGTCCCAGACGTCCCAGACGTCCTAGATGTCCCATATGTTCTTAACGTCCCAGACGTCTCAAATGTCCCATATGTCTCTAACGTCCCAGATATCCCATATGTTCCATATGTCCCTAATGTCCCAGGCGTCCTAAATGTCCCATATGTCCTTAACGTCCCAGACGTCCAAGACGTCCTAGATGTCCCATATGTCTCTAACGTCCCAGACGTCCCAAATGACCCATATGTGCCTAACGTCAAAGGCGTCCTAAATGTCCCATATGTTCCATATGTCCCTAATGTCCCAGGAGTCCTAAATGTCCCATATGTCCTTAACGTCCCAGACGTCCCAGACGTCCTAGATGTCCCATATGTACTTAACGTCCCAGACGTCTTAAATGTCCCATATGTCCCTAACGTCCCAGACGTCCTAAATGTCCCATATGTCCCTAACATCCCAGATGTCCCAGCTGTCCCATATGTTCAATATGTCCCTAATGTCCCAGGCGTCCCAGATGTCCCATATGTTCCATATGTCCCTAATGTCCCAGGAGTCTTAAATGTCCTATATGTCCTTAACGTCCCAGACGTCCCAGACGTTCTAGATGTCCCATATGTCCTTAAAGTCCCAGACGTCCCAGACGTACTAAATGTCCGATATATCCTTAACGTCACAGACGTCCCAGATGTCCCATATGTCCCTTACGTCCCAGACGTCCCAGATGTCCCATATGTTCCATATGTCCCTAATGTCCCAGGTGTCCCAGATGTCCCATATGTTCCAAATGTCCCTAATGTCTCAGGAGTCCTAAATGTCCCATATGTCCTTAACGTCTCAGACGTCCCAGACGTCCTAGATGTCCCATATGTTCTTAACGTCCCAGACGTCGCAAATGTCCCATATGTCTCTAACGTCCCAGATGTCCCATATGTTCCATATGTCCCTAATGTCCCAAGCGTCTTAGATGTTCCAAATGTCCCTAACGTCCCAGACGTCTTAAATGTCCCATATGTCCCTAACGTCCCAGACGTCCTAAATGTCCCATATGTCCCTAACATCCCAGATGTCCCAGCTGTCCCTAACGTCCCAGACGTTCCAGATGTCTCATATGTCCCAAAGATCCCTAATGTCCCAGGCGTCCTAGATGTCCCATATGTCCCTAACGTCCCAGACGTCCTAAATGTCCCATATGTCCCAACATCCCAGACGTCCCAGCAGTCCCGTATGTCCCTAACTTCCCAGACGTCCCAGATGTCTCATATGTCCCATATGTCCCTAATGTCCCAAGCGTTATAGATCATCCATATGACCCTAACGTCCCAGACGTCTTAAATTCCCCATATGTCTTTATGGTCCCAGACGTCCTAGACGGTCTAGATGTCTTATATGTCCTTAACGTCCCAGACGTCTTAAATGTCCCATATGTCCCTAACGTCCCAGACGTCCTAAATGTCCCATATGTCCCTAACATCCCAGATGTCCCAGCTGTCCCATATGTTCCATATGTCCCTATTGTCCAAGCCGTCCCAGATGTCCCATATGTTCCATATGTCCCTAATGTCCCAGGAGTCCTATATGTCCCATATGTCCTTAACGTCCCAGGCGTCCCAGACGTTCTAGATGTCCCATATGTCCTTAACGTCCCAGACGTCCCAGACGTACTAGATGTCCCATATATCCTTAACGTCGCAGACGTCCCAGATGTCCCATATGTCCCTTACGTCCCAGACGTCCCAGATGTCCCATATGTTCCATATGTCCCTAATGTCCCAGGCGTCCCAGATGTCCCATATGTTCCATATGTCCCTAATGTCCCAGGAGTCCTAAATGTCCCATATGACCTTAACGTCCCAGACGTCCCAGATGTCCTAGATGTCCCATATGTTCCATATGTCCCTAATGTCCCAGGAGTCCTAAATGTCCCATATGACCTTAACGTCCCAGACGTCCCAGACGTCTCAAATGTCCCATATGTCTCTAACGTCCCAGATATCCCATATGTTCCATATGTCCCTAATGTCCCAAGCGTCCTAGATGTTCCAAAGGTCCCTAACGTCCCAGACGTCCTAAATGTCCCATATGCCCCTAACGTCCCAGACGTCCTAAATGTCCCATATGTCCCTAACATCCCAGATGTCCCAGCTGTCCCTAACGTCCCAGACGTCCCAGATGTCTCATATGTCCCAAAGATCCCTAATGTCCCAGGCGTCCTAGATGTCCCATATGTCCCTAACGTCCCAGACGTCCTAAATGTCCCATATGTCCCTAACATCCCTGACGTCCCAGCTGTCCCGTATATCCCTAACGTCCCAGACGTCCCAGATGTCTCATATGTCCCATATGTCCCTAATGTCCCAAGCGTTATAATAGATGTCCCATATGTTCCATATGTTTCTAATGTCCCAGGGGTCCTAAATGTCCCATATGTCCTTAACGTCCCAGACGTCCTAGATGTCCCATATGTTCTTAACGTCCCAGACGTCTCAAATGTCCCATATGTCTCTAACGTCCCAGATATCCCATATGTTCCATATGTCCCTAATGTCCCAGGCGTCCTAAATGTCCCATAAGTCCTTAACGTCCCAGACGTCCAAGACGTCCTAGATGTCCCATATGTCTCTAACGTCCCAGACGTCCCAAATGACCCATATGTGCCTAACGTCCCAGACGTCCCAGATGTCCCATATGTTCCATATGTCCCTAATGTCTAAGACGTCCTAGATGTTCCATATGTTCCTAACGTCCCAAACGTCCTAAATTTCCCATATGTCCTTAACGTCCCAGACGTCCCAGATGTCCCATATGTTCCATATGTCCCTAATGTCCCAGGCGTCCCAGATGTCCCATATGTTCCATATGTCCCTAATGTCCCAGGAGTCCTAAATGTCCCATATGTCCTTAACGTCCCAGACGTCCCAGACGTCCTAGATGTCCCATATGTTCTTAACGTCCCAGACGTCTCAAATGTCCCATATGTCTCTAACGTCCCAGATATCCCATATGTTCCATATGTCCCTAATGTCCCAAGCGTCCTAGATGTTCCAAATGTCCCTAACGTCCCAGACGTCCTAAATGTCCCATATGCCCCTAACGTCCCAGACGTCCTAAATGTCCCATATGTCCCTAACATCCCAGATGTCCCAGCTGTCCCTAACGTCCCAGACGTCCCAGATGTCTCATATGTCCCAAAGATCCCTAATGTCCCAGGCGTCCTAGATGTCCCATATGTCCCTAACGTCCCAGACGTCCTAAATGTCCCATATGTCCCTAACATCCCTGGCGTCCCAGCTGTCCCGTATATCCCTAACGTCCCAGACGTCCCAGATGTCTCATATGTCCCATATGTCCCTAATGTCCCAGGCGTCCTAAATGTCCCATATGTTTCATATGTCCCTAATGTCCCAGGAGACCTAAATGTCCCATATGTCCTTAACGTCCCAGACGTCCCAGACGTCCTAGATGTCCCATAAGTCCTTAACGTCCCAGACGTCTCAAATGTCCCATATGTCTCTAACGTCAGAGATGTCCCTTATGTCCCATATGTCCCTAATGTCCCAGGCGTCCTAAATGTCCCATATGTTCCATATGTCCCTAATGTCCCGGGAGTCCTAAATGTCCCATATGTCCATAACGTCCCAGACGTCCCAGACGTTCTAGATGTCTTATATGTCCTTAACGTCCCAGACGTCTTAAATGTCCCATATGTCCCTAACGTCCCAGACGTCCTAAATGTCCCATATGTCCCTAACATCCCAGATGTCCCAGCTGTCCCGTATGTTCCATATGTCCCTATTGTCCCAGCCGTCCCAGATGTCCCATATGTTCCATATGTCCCTAATGTCCCAGGAGTCCTATATGTCCCATATGTCCTTAACGTCCCAGACGTCCCAGACGTTCTAGATGTCCCATATGTCCATAACGTCCCAGACGTCCCAGACGTACTAGATGTCCTATATATCCTTAACGTCGCAGACGTCCCAGATGTCCCATATGTCCCTTACGTCCCAGACGTCCCAGATGTCCCATATGTTCCATATGTCCCTAATGTCCCAGGCGTCCCAGATGTCCCATATGTTCCAAATGTCCCCAATGTCCCAGGAGTCCTAAATGTCCCATATGTCCTTAACGTCCCAGACGTCCCAGACGTCCTAGATGTCCCATATGTTCTTAACGTCCCAGACGTCTCAAATGTCCCATATGTCTCTAACGTCCCAGATATCCCATATGTTCCATATGTCCCTAATGTCCCAAGCGTCCTAGATGTTCCAAATGTCCCTAACGTACCAGACGTCCTAAATGTCCCATATGTCCCTAACGTCCCAGACGTCCTAAATGTCCCATATGTCCCTAACATCCCAGATGTCCCAGCTGTCCCTAACGTCCCAGACTTCCCAGATGTCTCATATGTCCCAAAGATCCCTAATGTCCCAGGCGTCCTAGATGTCCCATATGTCCCTAACGTCCCAGACGTCCTAAATGTCCCATATATCCCTAACGTCCCAGACGTCCCAGATGTCTCATATGTCCAATATGTCCCTAACGTCCCAGACGTCCTAAATTCCCCATATGTCTTTATGGTCCCAGACGTCCTAGACGTCCTAGATGTCCCATATGTCCCTAACGTCCCAACAGTCCTAGATGTCTCATATGTCCCTAACGTCCCAACCGTCCTAGATGTCCTATATGTCACTAACGTCCCAGACGTCCCAGATGTCCCATATGTCCCTAACGTCCCAACAGTCCTAGATGTCTCATATGTCCCTAACGTCCCAACCGTCCTAGATGTCCTATATGTCACTAACGTCCCAGACGTCCCAGATGTCCCATATGTCCCTAATGTCCCAAGCGTTATAGATGTCCCATATGTTCCATATGTCTCTAATGTCCCAGGGGTCCTGAATGTCCCATATGTCCTTAACGTCCCAGACGTCCCAGACGTCCTAGATGTCCCATATGTTCTTAACGTCCCAGACGTCTCAAATGTCCCATATGTCTCTAACGTCCCAGATATCCCATATGTTCCATATGTCCCTAATGTCCCAGGCGTCCTAAATGTCCCATATGTCCTTAACGTCCCAGACGTCCAAGACGTCCTAGATGTCCCATATGTCTCTAACGTCCCAGACGTCCCAAATGACCCATATGTGCCTAACGTCAAAGGCGTCCTAAATGTCCCATATGTTCCATATGTCCCTAATGTCCCAGGAGTCCTAAATGTCCCATATGTCCTTAACGTCCCAGACGTCCCAGACGTCCTAGATGTCCCATATGTCCTTAACGTCCCAGACGTCTTAAATGTCCCATATGTCCCTAACGTCCCAGACGTCCTAAATGTCCCATATGTCCCTAACATCCCAGATGTCCCAGCTGTCCCATATGTTCAATATGTCCCTAATGTCCCAGGCGTCCCAGATGTCCCATATGTTCCATATGTCCCTAATGTCCCAGGAGTCCTAAATGTCCTATATGTCCTTAACGTCCCAGACGTCCCAGACGTTCTAGATGTCCCATATGTCCTTAAAGTCCCAGACGTCCCAGACGTACTAAATGTCCCATATATCCTTAACGTCACAGACGTCCCAGATGTCCCATATGTCCCTTACGTCCCAGACGTCCCAGATGTCCCATATGTTCCATATGTCCCTAATGTCCCAGGCGTCCCAGATGTCCCATATGTTCCATATGTCCCTAATGTCTCAGGAGTCCTAAATGTCCCATATGTCCTTAACGTCCCAGACGTCCCAGACGTCCTAGATGTCCCATATGTTCTTAACGTCCCAGACGTCGCAAATGTCCCATATGTCTCTAACGTATCAGATGTCCCATATGTTCCATATGTCCCTAATGTCCCAAGCGTCTTAGATGTTCCAAATGTCCCTAACGTCCCAGACGTCTTAAATGTCCCATATGTCCCTAACGTCCCAGACGTCCTAAATGTCCCATATGTCCCTAACATCCCAGATGTCCCAGCTGTCCCTAACGTCCCAGACGTTCCAGATGTCTCATATGTCCCAAAGATCCCTAATGTCCCAGGCGTCCTAGATGTCCCATATGTCCCTAACGTCCCAGACGTCCTAAATGTCCCATATGTCCCAACAACCCAGACGTCCCAGCAGTCCCGTATGTCCCTAACGTCCCAGACGTCCCAGATGTCTCATATGTCCCATATGTCCCTAATGTCCCAAGCGTTATAGATCATCCATATGACCCTAACGTCCCAGACGTCTTAAATTCCCCATATGTCTTTATGGTCCCAGACGTCCTAGACGTCCTAGATGTCTTATATGTCCTTAACGTCCCAGACGTCCCAGATGTCCCATATGTCCCTAACGTCCCAACAGTCCTAGATGTCCCATATGTCCCTAACGTCCCAACCGTCCTAGATGTCCTATATGTCACTAACGTCCCAGACGTCCCAGATGTCCCATATGTCCCTAACGTCACATCCGTCCTAGATGTCCCATATGTCCCTAACGTCCCAGACGTCCCAGACGTCCCAGATGTCCCATATGTTCCTAACGTCCCAACAGTCCTAGATGTCCCATATGTCCCTAACGTCCCAACCGTCCTAGATGTCCTATATGTCACTAACGTCCCAGACGCCCCAGATGTCCCATATGTCTCTAACGTCCCAGCCGTCCCAGATGTCCCATATGCCCCTAACGTCCCAGACGTCCCAGATGTCCCATTTGTCCCATATGTCCCAAATGTCCCAGGGGTCCCAGATGTCCTATATGTCCCATATGTCCCTAATGTCCCAGGCGTCCTAAATGTCCCATATATCTTTAACGTCCCAGACGTCCAAGACGTCCTAGATGTCCCATATGTCTCTAACGTCCCAGACGTCCCAAATGTACCATATTTGCCTAACGTCCCAGACGTCCCAGATGTCCCATATGTTCCATATGTCCCTAATGTCTAAGACGTCCTAGCTGTTCCATATGTTCCTAACTTCCCAAACGTCCTAAATTTCCCATATGTCCTTAACGTCCCAGACGTCCCAGCTGTCCCGTATGTCCTTAACGTCCCAGACATCCCAGACGTCCTAGATGTCCTATATGTCCCTAACGTCACAGACGTTTCAGATGTCCCATATGTTTCATATGTCCTTAATGTCTCAGGCGTCCTAAATGTCCTATTTGTCCTTAACGTCTCAGACGTCCCAAACGTCTTAGATGTCCGATATGTCCTTAACTTCCCAGACGTCCCAGATGTCCCATATGTCCCATATGTCCCTAATGTCCCAGGCGTCCTAAATGTCCCATATGTTCCATATGTCCCTAATGTCGCAGGAGACCTAAATGTCCCATATGTCCTTAACTTCCCAGACGTCCCAGATGTCCCATATGTCCCATATGTCCCTAATGTCCCAGGCGTCCTAAATGTCCCATATGTTCCATATGTCCCTAATGTCCCAGGAGACCTAAATGTCCCATATGTCCTTAACGTCTCAGACGTCCCAAACGTCTTAGATGTCCCATATGTCCTTAACTTCCCAGACGTCCCAGATGTCCCATATGTCCCATATGTCCCTAACGTCCCAGGCGTCCTAAATGTCCCATATGTTTCATATGTCCCTAATGTCCCAGGAGACCTAAATGTCCCATATGTCCTTAACGTCCCAGACGTCCCAGACGTCCTAGATGTCCCATAAGTCCTTAACGTCCCAGACGTCTCAAATGTCCCATATGTCTCTAACGTCCCAGATGTCCCATATGTCCCATATGTCCCTAATGTCCCAGGCGTCCTAAATGTCCCATATGTTCCATATGTCCCTAATGTCCCGGGAGTCCTACATGTCCCATATGTCCTTAACGTCCCAGACGTCCCAGACGTTCTAGATGTCTTATATGTCCTTAACGTCCCAGACGTCTTAAATGTCCCATATGTCCCTAACGTCCCAGACGTCCTAAATGTCCCATATGTCCCTAACATCCCAGATGTCCCAGCTGTCCCATATGTTCCATATGTCCCTATTGTCCCAGCCGTCCCAGATGTCCCATATGTTCCATATGTCCCTAATGTCCCAGGAGTCCTATATGTCCCATATGTCCTTAACGTCCCAGACGTCCCAGACGTTCTAGATGTCCCATATGTCCTTAACGTCCCAGACGTCCCAGACGTACTAGATGTCCTATATATCCTTAACGTCGCAGACGTCCCAGATGTCCCATATGTCCCTTACGTCCCAGACGTCCCAGATGTCCCATATGTTCCATATGTCCCTAATGTCCCAGGCGTCCCAGATGTCCCATATGTTCCATATGTCCCCAATGTCCCAGGAGTCCTAAATGTCCCGTATGTCCTTAACGTCCCAGACGTCCCAGACGTCCTAGATGTCCCATATGTTCTTAACGTCCCAGACGTCTCAAATGTCCCATATGTCTCTAACGTCCCAGATATCCCATATGTTCCATATGTCCGTAATGTCCCAAGCGTCCTAGATGTTCCAAATGTCCCTAACGTCCCAGACGTCCTAAATGTCCCATATGTCCCTAACGTCCCAGACGTCCTAAATGTCCCATATGTCCCTAACATCCCAGATGTCCCAGCTGTCCCTAACGTCCCAGACTTCCCAGATGTCTCATATATCCCAAAGATCCCTAATGTCCCAGGCGTCCTAGATGTCCCATATGTCCCTAACGTCCCAGACGTCCTAAATGTCCCATATATCCCTAACATCCCTGACGTCCCAGCTGTCCCGTATATCCCTAACGTCCCAGACGTCCCAGATGTCTCATATGTCCAATATGTCCCTAACGTCCCAGACGTCCTAAATTCCCCATATGTCTTTATGGTCCCAGACGTCCTAGACGTCCTAGATGTCTTATATGTCCTTAACGTTCCAGACGTCCCAGATGTCCCATATGTCCCTAACGTCCCAACAGTCCTAGATGTCTCATATGTCCCTAACGTCCCAACCGTCCTGGATGTCCTATATGTCACTAACGTCCCAGACGTCCCAGATGTCCCATATGTCCCTAACGTCACATCCGTCCTAGATGTCCCATATGTCCCTAACGTCCCAGACGTCCCAGACGTCCTAGATGTCCTATATTTCTCTAACATCCCAGACGTCCTAGATGTCTTCTACGTCCCTAACTTCCCAGGCATCCCAGATGTTCCATATGTCCCTAACGTCCC
The DNA here is from genome assembly GCA_940337035.1 of Agriotes lineatus. Lineage (NCBI taxonomy): Eukaryota > Metazoa > Arthropoda > Insecta > Coleoptera > Elateridae > Agriotes > Agriotes lineatus. The sequence goes on from CALNHX010006689.1 coordinate 82,887, forward strand.
AACCGTCCTAGATGTCACACATGTCCCTAACGTCCCAGACGGCCTAGATGTCCCATAAGTCCCTAACGTCCCAGACGTCTCAGACATCTCTAATGTCCCATACGTGACAAACGTTCTAGATGTTTCATATGTTCCTAACGTCCTAGACGCCCTAGATTTCCCATATGTCCCTAACGTCCCAGACGTCCCAGATGTCCCATATGTCCCATATGTCCCTAACGTCCCAGATGTCCTAGATGTCACACATGTCCCTAACGTCCCAGACGGCCTAAAGGTCCCATATGTCTTTAACGTTCCAGACGTCCCAGATGTGTCATATGTCCCTAACGTCCCAAACGTCCCAGACGTTCTAGATGTCCCATATGTCCCTAACGTCCCAGACGTCCTAGATGTCCCATAAGTCCCTAATGTCCCAGACGTCTCAGACATCTCTAATGTCCCATACGTGACAAACGTCCTAGATGTTTCATATGTCCCTAACGTCCTAGACGCCCTAGATTTCCCATATGTCCCTAACGTCCCAGACGTCCCAGATGTCCCATATGTCCCATATGGCCCTAACGTCCCAGATGTCCTAAATGTCACACATGTCCCTAACTTCCCAAACGTCCCAGACGTTCTAGATGTCCCATATGTCCCTAACGTCCCAGACGTCCTAGATGTCCCATAAGTCCCTAACGTCCCAGACGTCACAGACATCTCTAATGTCCCATACGTGACAAACGTCCTAGACGTTTCATATGTCCCTAATGTCCTAGACGCCCTAGATTTCCCATATGTCCCTAACGTCCCAGACGTCCCAGATGTCCCATATGTCCCATATGTCCCTAACGTCCCAGATGTCCCATATGTCCCATATGTCCCTAACGTCCCAGATGTCCTAAATGTCACACATGTCTATAACGTCCCAGACGGCCTAAAGGTCCCATATGTCCTTAACGTCCCAGACGTTCCAGATGTCCTTAATGTCCCATATGTCTCGAATGTCTCAGGCGTCCTAGATGTTTCATATGTCCCTAACGTGCCAGACGTCCTAGATGTCCTATATGTCCCTAATGTCCCAGACGTCCTAGATGTCCCATATGTCCCTAACGTCCCAGACGTCCTAGATGTCCCATATGTCCTTAACGTCTCAGACGTCCCAGATGTCTCGTATGCCCCATTTGTCCCTAATGTCTCAGGCGTCCTAGATGTTCCATATGTCCTTAACGTCCCAGACGTCCTAGATGTCCCATATGTCCTTAACGTTCCAGCCGTCCCAGATGTCCCATATGTCCCTAACGTCCCAGACGTCTCAGATGTCCCATATGTCCCTAACGACCCAGACGTCTCCGATGTCCCATATGTCCCATATGTCTTTAATGTCCCAGGTGTCCCAGATGCCCATATGTCCCATATGTCCCTAATGTCCCAGGCGTCCTAAATATCTCATATGTCCTTACCGTCCCAAACGTCCCAGACGTCCTAGATGTCCCATATGTCCTTAACGTCCCAGACGTCTTAGATGTCCCACATGTCCCTAACGTCCCAGACGTCCTAAATATCTCATATGTCCTTACCGTCCCAAACGTCCCAGACGTCCTAGATGTCCCATATGTCCCTAACGTCCCAGACGTCTCAGATGTCCCATATGTCCCATATATCTTTAATGTCCCAGGTGTCCCAGATGCCCATATGTCCCATATGTCCCTAATGTCCCAGGCGTCCTAAATATCTCATATGTCCTTACCGTCCCAAACGTCCCAGACGTCCTAGATGTCCCATATGTCCCTAACGTCCCAGACGTCCTAAATGTCCCATATGTCCCTAACGTCCCAGACGTCCCAGCTGTCCCGTATGTCCCTAACGTCCCAGACGTCCTAAATGTCCCATATGTCCCTAACGTCCCAGACGTCCCAGCTGTCCCGTATGTCCATAACGTCCCAGCCGTCCCAGATGTTAAATATGTCCCTAACGTCCTAGATGTCGTAGATGTTCCATATGTCTTATATGTCCCTAATGTCCCAGACGTCCCAGCTGTCCCGTATGTCCCTAACGTCCCAGACGTCCTAAATGTCCCATATGTCCCTAACGTCCCAGACGTCCCAGCTGTCCCGTATGTCCATAACGTCCCAGACGTCCCAGATGTTAAATATGTCCCTAACGTCCTAGATGTCGTAGATGTTCCATATGTCCTATATGTCCCTAATGTCCCAGACGTCCCAG
>CALNHX010006690.1:0-27864 GCA_940337035.1 Agriotes lineatus
GAATCGTTACAAGTTATCTGCACAAGCAATTGCAAAGGACATAAATGTCAAATTTATTGAAGTTTTAACATAATTCAAATTACAATTAGATTACTTGATATTTCAGAACCTACCCCTGAGTTGAGATACATGCTATTCCTTTTTATTAAGGTTAAAACCATTATTATTAAACGAACATAAGTCTATAATCATAGCAATATATTTGACCGAAAGTATATTCGGTTTGGAGCCAGGTAGATATATAATTGCCATAGAAAATATCGTCTTCCTTTAACAAATACGTTTTGAGCTATACCGCTCGCAGACGGACAGACACATGGAATTGAGAAAACATGTCGTCATCTCGGAACCCTGAAACATGAAATACTTAGCAAGGTGTTTTTTGCACCATTACAATACTTCCTTCGTCTTTTAGACGAGGGAAGTAAAAAGTAAAGTGAGAATGCAGTTTAAGAGTTCCTAAAACAATAGAGAAGTCAAGTCGAAATTTTATGTGCAACAATTTTTCTACGTCATATACTTTGGCTAACTTTTACTCACTAAAAATTTACAGTAATTGACACACTGAGAAAAAATCGACCAGAAAGAGATTTGTTTAGTAAAAGCCTGTGCAATATAAGCATTAAAATAGTTATTTAGGCCACAAGTGTTAGAAGCGCAACTTTTTTTCACAAGTGTGGAAAATAAGCGTGCTAACACGAGTTGTCTATTTTTTAAAATTTTATTAAATATTTAAATCCAAGCCTATTTTGCATAAAATGTCAGTTCTGGTAACTAAGGAAACCTCTATTTATAAACGTTCATTCCTAAATTAAAAGCAAAGAGTCACTTTTTTCAGTCAGTGAAAAAAAGTGGCACTACACACACCGAAATTAATTTAAAAAAGCCTACTTTTTTAAATGAAATTTTAAAATAGTAATTTACGTTATAAGTCCCGTAAACGCAAGTTTCGCGACGAGGCGACGCCGACGTAGGAACAGAGTCTGGAATGTTGAGACGAGCTACTGTAAAAGTTTACCGGACGTATGTCGTAATGCATTTTATTTCATACTGCAATTATTGGATTTTTTGCGTAAATATAATGAAGCTAGCAGCTCTCTCATTCCAACAAAATCGCCAGAAAGATACGGCAAAGAATATAAACAGTTTTGTGACTGGAAAAGCGAAAACGGAGTCAGTGATATCAGTGAGGAAATAATGTTGGCGTATTTGTTTGATCTGGTAAGTTACTTTTAATATTCCTTTGATGGAATCATTATTATTGGTCTTTTTATAGTCGCAGAAAATGTCTAGTTCTTCACTGAGGTCAAAGTATTCGATGGTTTATTTATTTATCGTATGGCAAGGAAAATGCACCGTAAAATATATGTATGTTAAAGTACCTCTGTGCATTTTAGCCAGGAGATCATATTGGATGATCTGGCTGCCGGTTGTACTGGTCAAAGCGATGCTACAATTTCATGAAAACGTGGATGTATCAAGATTTTCTAAAGTTAGAGCTTTTCTGAATAAACAATCTGTTGGTTATCAACCTAAGCAGGCGAAAACACTCACCAGAGAAGATGTGGTAAATTTGTGAAAGAGGCGCCGGATCAGCAATATCTTTTGGCAAAGGTAAAAATTTTAGATGTACAGGGTGGCCAGATAAGAATGCAAAGTGCTGTATCTCGGAAACTATTCGTCGTAACGACTTTCGGTAAAAAAAATTATGACCAAAGTGGCCAAAAGAAGACCGCGGAAAATATTTTCAGATTTCCAAGATGGTCGCCAGGGGGCGTAACCGCCATTTTAAACCTTTAAAGTGATTTTTCACTGAAATCCACCTAGTAAATGTTACCAAAAAATATATGGTTTCTAAAGCTAAGCTTTACTCGAGTAATTTTTGTTTAACACTTTTTGATGTATCTATTAAAATAAAATGGTGGGGGGTAATTCAATGTTTTTTTAAATAAACAGCTGTAACTCCTAAACCACTGAACGGATTTTAACAAACTTGGTCTTGTTGGAAAAAGCATTTATTCTTCCACGAAACCCATCTTACCTGTAATATGTCTAATTCTTAATGATGCCGCTAGAGCGCGGTTTTTGATATAATAACAGAAAATTGCAAAATTCTCTAAAAAATTAAATGCAATAATATGACTTTTTTTCATAAAAATGTAGTGAAATGATACCTAAATAGGCTAGTGAAAACCGTATCTCGATATCTTATTCGTAGCCTGAAATATCGAAGACAGAAATTTTAGTTATCATCTAATTTTAAAAAAACGCTATTACACCGGTATTTATTGTTATTTATTTGTCTTTTTTTAAGATTCAATGATAATATTTCATAATTTAATAATTTTTAAATAATAAAAGTATTCTTAGTTCAAAAAATTTAAAAAAACAACGTGTAGGGGCATAATAATCAATGCAGCTAGTATGTAAGTGGAAGGTAGTCAGAATATGAAGAGTAGGCCATGGAGGAAAAATAAATGCCTAAAATCAACTTGTCAACAAATATTAAAATTATACTTATAGAGACAGTGTAATTTGTGTTCGTTGCACACACAAGTAGGGCCTTGAAACTATTAAAATGCCTTTTACAAATGATGAAGCTGTCGATATGATTGCGGTATATTTTGAATGTCTTCAAAATGCGGCATTGGCTCAAAGAGTATACAGAGCTCGATATCCAAATCGGCGTTTACGCGATGCGAGAATTTTTCCGCGTTTAGTGCAAAATTTGCGTAATACTGGCAGCTTTCGACCTCAGTTGCGAAGACACTCTGCTAGAATAACGAAAGACGATATTGTTAATGTCTTAGCAGACGTGGAATTGAATCCGCACGTTAGTACGAGAGCAATGTCTCGCGCGTTGGGTATATCACGTATTACTATTCTAAACATTTTAAAAGATCACAGGTAAGTTTTTATGTCACTAAAAATACTATCTTACATGTTTCACAATGTGTTTGTTATTTAAAATTTTTAGACTGCACCCATATCATATGGTTTTACATCAAGCCTTAAATCACGAAGACTTTGACCGACGGATAGATTATTGTCATTGGATGTTGGGCATGATTAGGGAAAATAGAGAATTTTTATCCGAAATTCTTTGGACGGATGAGGCCACTTTTAGAAGTGATGGAAACATTAATTTGCATAATATGCATTATTGGTCTGACAACAATCCTCACTGGTTGCGCGAGATCCAACATCAAGGCCATTGGAGTCCCTATTTCTTTGATCAACCACTAAATGATGCCGTGTTCCTTGATTTTCTGGTAAACCAATTGCTTATTTTATTAGAAGATGTGCCCTTGCAATTACGGCAAAATATGTTTTTGCAACTAGACGGTTGCCCAGCACATTTCTCAAGAAATGTGCGAGAACATTTAGATCTAACATTCGTTGAAAGATATTGTTTATCAAATTCCACCAACAACGAGAGACGACATGAAAATCCGAATACAGGAGGCCATTCGTAGCCTTTCAAGAGCAGAAATTGAAGCTGCTGTAATGTCCACGCATGAGCGGCTCCAACAATGCATTGAGTGTGATGGAAGACAGTTCGAGCATTTAAGGAGGCATTAGTTTTATTTCAAAATCGGCCCTTTTTTCTTATTATGCCTCTACACGTTTTTTTTAAATTATTTGAACTAAAAATACTTTTATTATTTAAAAACTAGCAGTCCAGTGAGACAAATGTCTCATTTAATAAAACAAAAAAGACCGTCCCGGACGGACCAGCGTCCCGCACGGACGGAAATCACGTGATTTCTCGAAAACCGGTCACGTGACTGAAATTCGGTTCCTGACCTGACATGACCATTCCAAACATATAACTTTCATAACTTTTTTCTCTATCTCTTACGGTTTGGCTGCTGAAACAGCGTCCCGGACAGACGGACGGACAGACAAGTCTATTATATATATGGATGATTAAATTATAAAATTTTATCATTGAATCTTAAAAAAAGACAAATAAATAACAATAAATATCGGTGTAATAACGTCTTTTTAAAATTATACGATAACAAAAACTTTTTTTTCGATATTTCAGGCTACGAATAAGATATCGATATACGGTTTTCACTAGCTTATTTAGATATCATTTCACTACATCTTTATGAAAAAAGGTCATATTATTGCATTTAATTTTTTAGAGAATTTTGCAATTTTCTGTTATTATATCAAAAACCGCGCTCTAGCGGCATCATTAAGAATTAGACATATTACAGGTAAGATGGGTTTCATGGAAGAATAAATGCTTTTTCCAACAAGACCAAGTTTGTTAAAATCCGTTCAGTGGTTTAGGAGTTACAGCTGTTTATTTAAAAAAACATTGAATTACCCCCCATCACTTTATTTTAATAGATAAGTCAAAAAGTGTTAAACAAAACTTACTCGAGTAAAGCTTAGCTTTAATAAGCATATATCTTTTGGTAACATTTACTAGGTGGATTTCAGTGAAAAATCACTTTAAAGGTTTAATATGGCGGTTACGCCCCTTGGTGACCATTTTGGAAATCTGAAAATATTTTCCACGGTCTTCTTTTGGCCACTTTAGTCATAAAACGTTTTACCGAAAGTCTCTACGACGAATAGTTTCTGAGATACAGCACTTTGCATTCTTATCTGGCCACCCTGTACATTTCAATATTTGCTGACAGTTTTGTGTTCTTGTCAGATTGTTGGTTTAATCGGCATCGCTGGTGGATGTCGCCGCGAAGAGATGAAATGTCTTTAGATGATATCTAGGAGACTTCTGCACAATTGGTAATCACAATCCCTTTCTCCAAAACGAATAAAAGAAGAGTCTTTACGGTCATTGATGAAATTGACGACATAAGTGTGTTGGAAATGTTCCGAAAATGCGTTGCCCAATGGTTTAGGTCACAACAAATTGTTCGTAGGATACCGTAATGGCAAATGCATTTCCCAGCGCGTTGGAATTCATACAGTTGGTGGAGTTCCCAAGAAAATGGCGCAATTTCTAAGATTAGCAAATCCCGAGTTGTACAACGGGCATAGTTTTCGCCGCACATCGGCGACTTTATTAGCAAACGCGGGGGCGGAACTTTCCGTTCTTAAAAGACACGGAGGATGGAAGAGTTTATCTGGGGCAGAAAAATATATAGAGGATTCATTGGAAGGAAAGAGGAAAGTGGCTAAAATGATCGAAGGTGGGGAAAGTTTTGTGCAAGTCTTAACCGAGAAATCCAAAGAGGTTATTAAGTGCTTCCTCGACTTCCAGTCTCCACGATGGTATACCGAGACTCGAAATAACTGGGAATAGTGATTGTACCATTAATGTTACTGTTAAAGTTTAGCTTCTTTCTAATTATCATATTTATTAATTTTGTATTTTTTAGTAATAAATAGTTTGATTATTGATTTATTTCATTTGAGTCCAGTAATAGTATTTAACATTACTAGCTTGGCAAGAGGGTTTTTACTGGCGAGCCAGTCACCTTCTTGAGCCAGTAAAACCTGTTACCTTGCGTGTATTGTTGAATATTTTATTTTCCGCCAATCGTACTAGAATTGTCACATTATTGACACAATTTTGTTGAGCAAAGTCAAACATTCCATTACATCAGCCGTTGCTAGGCAATTTACAATAAAACTGTACAGGAATCATTCAAACATTTAATTACATCAGCCGTTGCTAGGTAATTTACAATACAACTGTACAGGAATAATATTCCCGGCCTAGGCAGGGAATATTCGAGTACTATTTCCTATTTTTTTTAATTACTCGTATCGATCGGCGGAAAAATAGTATGTGTATCTTGGACAAAAAGCAACATTCCCAGACTCCTGTGTTGTTGGGCTCGGCTTTCGCCTCGCCAAACAATATTCACAGTCGTCTGGGAATGTTACGCTTTTCGTCCTAGATACACAATATACTATTATCTTACAGTAGCGCCTATTACCTTACATTATACAACTGTTTCCAGTGACTAAAATAAAGTTTTATTCACAAGTGAGTTTTCATTATCTATACTACTGCATTGTTGGTAGCACTGTCAAGCTATGTCAAATTAGTAATTTTCAGGTTAAATTTTGCGTCAGCCTGTGTCAAATAACAAACAAAACCTAACCTACGAACCTCGAATTTGACATAGACTGACAATACACTTCAGTAATGCCAATACACTTTAGTACTGTCAAACGTATATCACAAATCATAGGCGACTAATTATAAATTTATTTCGCGACATATTCTGACTGCGAAAACTATTCAGGTACAAGAATTGCTACTGCAAGATAAAACGTTGTATATCACACGTGAGCGAAATGCAATTATAAGCTCGTGAGAAATTGTATCGCTCGTGTTGGGGCACTCGCGATTCAAAATTCTCACTCGCAAATAATGATGAATTTCTCTCACTTATAATATAATCTACTATTATCTGCTAGCAACATGATATTGTACATTTTCGTCATAGAAACAAAATATGAAAAGCTACTCATAACTCTCAAGGGACTTGTCAAATTATTTCTCCCTCAAACTCATGGTAACAATGCAACTACAATTAACGTCTTAGCAACCATACAATGAGGCAATCCTTGATGTTACTTACATATTCTAATTTTAAATGTCATTATGGCATTTTAAAATTTCATACTATTTTTACGAATATGCTAGTAGATAAAATATTGTATGCGCCACGGGAGATATTCATGTTCTTTACATTCGGTTGACTTACAGACCTCGGGCTAGAGCCCTCGGTCTGTAACACATATCAACCTCAGGGAAAAAACGTATTCATATCTCCCTTAATGCATAAATATCTGCTACTGGACCTGATACCGTAAAGCCTCATTTTCCGGATTAAAATCATTAACTTAAACATAGATTTATGATGCAGTATGAAATAAAGGTTGTTTATGATATTATTTTCATTAAAAATAAATAAATAATAACTAAATATAATTGGTAAGTTGACTGACATTTTTTCAGTAGACATTGGGTTAAGTTCGAAAATTACTAGTAGCATGCAATGATGAAATGCAATATTAACTACACAGAAAACGCAAATATAAGTATGAATGTTATAAAACATTTTCAATTACCAACCTGAAGATTAATTTTTATATTTTAGAACATGGATACTTCAGGATTGTCTGATATACTGGAAAATTGGAATGAAATGACAAAAACCCGGTCCCAAACCTAAATGAAGAAAGATTTAACCTTCAGTTCCCAACCTATTATTAAAATTGTAGGAACTAAACATAATATCCTACTTACAACCACTTAAATGCATTCATCAAGCTTTTTACAATGGAATCATAATAAATCCTGTGTTGCATATTATTTGTCGTAGTTTGACATTTATTACTACTGCTACCATATTTTTGAAAAAAATTAAAATTTCGGGCTATTGGATAATTCATTTTTATTTCGAACATCACAAAATTTACAACCATGTCCCGTTTCCCAGACGTTATTACTTGCTGATTCATTGCTAAGTCGGTGAGAATCGATTGCTGCTTCCACATGATGTTACCCATCGTAATCTAACGAAGATTTGAAATTAGGGAAACAGCTTGCTACGGAATTACTGATCCTGGATATTGGAAATGAATACAAGTTGTTCTGTAACACGCTACAGCAAATATGCAATTTAAAACTCAGCTTAACAAAACAAGCTTTGCTTTTAAAAGCTTTCTTACTTCATCTTTAATTTTAATTTTAAAGCCGATAGCATTTTATTGAATATTGGTTTCCTTTATGAGACTAATAATCACAGACTGGGGACTCTGTGCTAACAACAAAATGGGTTTCATGTTCAAACATCGTGGCTTTCAGGTCAATATGACTAATTTGAAACAGTGGAAGATCGATGAAAATTGGTCTAATAATTTACGTGACCTACATTGGTAACAGACTGTCATACGTTCTCGAAGACACTTACTTCTAACCAACTTCAACTAATGAAAGCGAGGTTGGAAAGCGACGTTTGATGCTGTTATTGCAACTCCAGCGCTGTGTAAATATGACACTTTCATCGTCGAATCCCATCAAATTATAACTTCTCGGTTAAGGGCACGGCAAAAGCCCGGAATCAAATTATGCAGTCCGGTACTCGCCAAACTGTTTTAATTGCGTAGGTTCATCGCCGAGAAATTAATTTAGGTGACCGCCAAATTAGTTTATGACCCTGTATATCAAACGGATTACGGTAATTTGATAAAGTGGGCATCAACGCTGCCCTCTGGAGACGTTCACTATCAAATGACATTTGTCTTAAAGCTGCAATTAGCATCAAACATCTAATGGTTTGTGGTTTGTGCGGAAAAATAAGATAATTGAGCGACTTTATAAAAATAAAAAATTGAATTTGCCAGACAACCTACATAAATAACAAAATGTGGTAACATTCCACAGCGCAGCACTTCCCGTTGCATGTTCTGCAGATCGTCCAGAGCTCTTTCCAAATGAAATTAAACTGGAAAACTTGAATAAACTAGTTAGCCCTAAGTTCTCGGCAAAACCCGACTAATGCAGTAGTTAAGTTACAGTTTTTAAGCCCAAACTTCTTGGGTCCTTAAGCGAAGCGAACAAACAAAACTAGCCTCGGGTTCTAATTCTTACAAGGGTTTCGATGTGCATTCTTGATCACCACATTAGCAACATAGGCCGAAGCACTTACCAATAAAATTGTTGATAAAGGGTAGCGACTTACCTGAAACAAAAAAAGCAAAGTTACTAGGGAAGATTACAGAGCCTAAATGGGACGAGAAACAGAAATGATTCATAAATACTAGAGCCAGATATTGCCTTTCGATCGCCGTATTTACATGCGCCTTTATTGTCGATTTCTGCAGAAACAGCCAATCCTAAGAGATATGGATTACGCAAAACTCGCCCTTTTATCCCGACGGCATGTTAGAAAATCGCGGAATTTGTGGGGCTCCGAAAGCAGGGAAAATATTAAAGCCGGGTTAAAGTTGTTTATTTAGGTAGAGCGACTGGATTTTTCGCATATTTTACGTTTTATACGCTCAGCTGCTTTAAATTAGGTTTTATTCCCTCTAGAGCGGTGCGATATTTGCCAGCTTTGGGGTGTCAATTGCCGATTGATTAAAGCGTGCTACGTCCAGTCGAATGAGTTCAAATGACCCACATAAAAATGCTCTGCACCGACCCCTGGGGAGATCGTTATCCCCAAGCATTACATTTGTACACATGAAGCGACATCTATTCTAGGGTAGCAGAACTGTTTTAAATTAAGAATATCGTTACCGAAAGACTGAAATTAATATAATGCATTACTAGGTTACATTTATAAATTTATTTTATAGTTTAGTAGTAAGTATTATATTGCTATAGTTCTCTTGTCAATGTGGCCTAAGAGAACAATCATTGTGGTCATGATTTTATTTTAAATTAATAGTTTTAGAATAATCTAGTGTGAGTTTAGGAGAAGTGTCAGAACAAAATAAAAAATTGTAATTGTAAAATTGAATTTGTTGAGCTGTATATGAATCGAATTCTGTGACGAATTAAAGCTGTGGAAAACACAAAGAGGTTGTTTATGGTTATCTGTTAGTACTGTGCTAATAGAATTTGAAGGTTGCCTGTTTGTGCCTTTTCGATTGCTAAAAGCCTGAGCCAGGTGTGAAAGGCAATAGTGGCAAGCGGTCGAAAAAACGCTTTTGTCAATTGAACTGAGCTATCGAAGTTTGAAACGAAAACATTTGGTCCTTCTTCCACCGAATCGGTTCTTTGGTAAACAGTGCTTATTTAATTTTGCGATATAAAGTTGATACTTTGTATTAATTTGGAAAAATGAATCCAACGAAAGAAAGAGAACAGCGTATAAAGACACAACCCATTCGTTTAACCTACAACGAGCGTGGGAACCCTGTCAACGTTATTCCGTCATCTTCAAAGAAAACACCTGGAACGGAGTCACAACCAAAGAAGCCTGGGTCCAACGGAACACCGTCTGTAAAGTCATCGGTGACGACATCCAGCATTCGCGAAAAGGAAGTGGAACTCCAGGCAAAGAAGAAGATTCAAGAACTTCGGCGGAAAGTGTCTGAAAAGCGTCTGGAGATGAACCTTTTCCAAACCGACATCGAAGTTCACCATTTCAACTGTAAGATGCTTCAGGACAAAGAAGAAAAGAGCGAGCTTTCTGAAGCAGAAAAAACCAAGAAAGAGCAGGAAGTGACTGCTTGCTTTCAAAAGGGAATTAATCTTAAGAAGTTAGAGGCCGAGCTCAAACTCATGGAAGCCAACCTGAAGGATGAAGAGGATATCATCCAGGCGGAGTGCGAACTCGACAAAGAAAAGATTATATTCGAAGAAATGATGACACTCGATGACAACATGTCTTGCAAGAAAACTGAAGAATGGATCGATCGTCAGTGTCAGTATCAGGATGTAGAGGGTAATGGGCAAGATGGTTCTGTTGGTGGTGAGTTCCAGGACGACAACCACGGCCCATTAACCAGCAACAATGGGAAAAAATCTGCTAGTGCAGAAGCTCAGCCGTTTTTTAACTGGAGTCGACCGGCGGTTGTAACCGGAAGTGACACCATCCATATGGAGCAACTAATTGCACAGTTGGCTGTTATGCAACAACAGACCAACATGATGCAACAGCAACAATTAAACTTGATGCAGAACCAACAACGGAGTCCTGCTGAGCCAACTACAACAATTATTTCAAAGCAAAACATGGACAAGGAGCTTCCTGGATTCGATGGACATCCAACGAAGTGGGCCCTGTTCAAGAGCGAGTTCGATCGGACGACTGCCAAGGGGCACTATGACGACTCGCAAAATGCGATTAGGCTTAGAATATGTTTGTACGGATCTGTGCGGGAAGCAGTTAAACATCTTCTTCCTAATCCAGCAAATGTTAAAACGATTCTGAGGACTTTGGAAATGCGGTTTGGACGTCCAGAGTACGTAATAAAGTCATTGATTACTGAAGCTAGGCTGACAAAATCACCTGATGTAAACAAGCCGGAGTCTATTTACAAATTTTACGATGCGGTGTCAGCATTGGTGACTAACATTACAACTCTTAACCAGCCAGAGTACTTCAACCACGTTGGACTACTTGATGACCTCGTTGAAAAGTTGCCACCTATAATGAGAAAAGAGTGGGCTCGATACGTTTGTCATAATAAAGACACGATCAAAGATTTGCTCCTGTTTTCACAGTGGTTGGAAGAGGAAGCAGAAGCTGTTGCCCTAATATCAACACCGTATATAAAGATCACCTCAGAAGACAGAGGGAAGTCAAGAAATAGGACACCTAGTGCCTTCCACACCGCTACCGAGAAGAATGATGTCTGTCTTGTTTGTAGATTTGTCAATCATCGCACAGCGCAGTGCAGCGTGTTGAAAAAGCTGAGTGTCGAACAACGCTGGAAGTTAGCGAAAGACAAGCGTGTTTGCTTCAGCTGTTGGCAACCCGGCCATGCAAGTATAAAATGCCCTGACAGTCGAACCTGCAATATTGATGGTTGCTCTAGGAACCATCACCCATTGCTACATAGGACTGCAAAATCAGGAACATCGAAATTAGCAGCACCTCGTTCGGAAAAAGAAGTGAAAATTGAAGCTGTTGTCAACCCACCTGCTTCTTTAACCCAATCAACCGAAGTGACTGCAGTAATCACACCTGGTGGAAATATGGCAGCAGCATCTGCTGGAGATCTACTGGCCATAATTCCTGTGGTGATTATTGGACCGACCTCGTCGAAGAAAATCTACGCACTCCTGGATCTGGCTTGCACATTCTGCGCCCTAGAAAACGATGTAATTGATGACATCGGAGCAGATGGGTTAGTAGAGCCCTTAAAGTTTACCGTATTTGGAGATACACGATTAGAAAGAAATTCCAGGAAGGTAGAACTGGAGATTAGTGGCGCATATAAGAATGCGAAAAATTTTAAGATTACTGCCCACACAGTGAACAAGTTAGGGCTTCCAGCTAGGACGTTCAATCCAGAGGAACTGAAGCGAAAATACCCATTCCTCAGAAAAATGAAGGCAGCCAAAATGATCAATGCCTATCCGAAGATGGTAATTGGTATAAATGCAGCCACGTTGTTTGCTGCGAGGGAAATTCTGGAAGCAGCACCTGGACAGACGCCAGCAGCCATTCGAAGCTTGCTCGGGTGGTATGTTATTATGGATGAAGCCTGTCTCGAAAGGAGCTTTCAACTAATGAGCCAATGCCGAGAAGGAGAGAAACTTGATCAACTGATGATCTCATTTTTCTCCACAGAATCTCTTGGGGTAATGGCTCCATCCAATAGTCAATTTTCTAAGGAGGAAAAGCGAGCGTTGCAAATATTAGAAAATACGACAGTGAAGAAAAGCGACCGCTGGGAAACTGGACTACTGTGGCTTTCTGACAACCCACAACTTTCGGAAAGCAGAACAATGGCTTTAAAGCGTTTGTACTCCATGGAAAGAAAGATGGATGTCGATCGTGAATTTTCTAAGTTGTGTATCGAAAAGTTTGATGACCACATAGCCAAAGGGTACCTGAAGCCACGTTACATAGACAATGATAGCACGAAGCTGTGGTTTCTTCCCTGGTTCTTTGTCTGCCACCCCAACAAAAAACCTCGACTAGTTTTTGATGCGGCGGCAAAGTCGCACGGAAAATGTTTAAATGATTTCTTGTCTAAAGGACCTGGACTTCTGAAGCGGTTGGACCATGTCTTGATCAGGTGGCGTCAACATCGCATTGCAGTTGTTGGAGACATCAAAGAGATGTTCCACCAGGTTGTACTTCGTGAAGAAGACAGACCAGCACAAACGATTCTGTACCGTGGCACCAGAAGAGACGTCGCTCCAATTGAGTATGAAATGACAGTACTTTTCTTTGGTTCGAAATCTTCACCTTGCTCCGCGATCTACGCGAAAGATCGCAACGCTGACGAGTACGCTGCTATTTTCCCAGAAGCTGTTGCTGCCATCAAGAAGTCTACGTACATGGACGATTTCCTTGGAGGTTCACAGACAGAAAACGACGCTGTAATGTTACGACAACAGGTAACAGATATCAACGCAAATGGAGGCTTTCCTGTCGTAAATTGGAATAGCAGCTCCCCAAAGGTTTTGGCGTCTATGTCGCCTAGTTTAAGAGCGCATGGAGATGTTAGCTTCCAGAATAAAGAGGAGTGGCCAATGGAAAGAACTCTTGGGCTCCTCTGGGATGCTGCAAATGATGAGTTCAAATTTGCACTGAACTTCAATCGAGTTCCAAAAGATGTTGTAACTGGATCAAGCCGACCCACCAAGAGGGAAATGGAAAGTTTGATTATGTCGATTTTTGACCCTCTTGGTTTCTTGCAACCTTTCAAGATAACAGCACTGGTGATCCTTCAAGAGACATGGCGCTCAGGAGTGGAATGGGATGAAGAAATTCCAGGATCAATTGCTGAGAAATGGGACGAGTGGTTGAAGATGCTACCATCCCTTGCCGATATACGAGTACCCCGTTGCTACTTCAGTGATTTGGAACATGCTGATGTTGTGATGCATGTGTTCTGTGACGGAATTGAAACCGCATTTTCAGCCGTGGTCTATTTACGTTTCGATACGGGAGGGAGCACTCATCTGGCATTCATTGATGGTAAATGTCGCGTGGCCCCCCTAAAAGGTCTCACCGTGCCAAGAATGGAACTCCAAGGGGAAATGACAGGAGCCAGACTTGCCGTGAGCGTGTACGAAGCTCTGCAAGATGCGATTAACATCAAGCGGTGTATATTCTGGACTGATAGCGTCACTCTATTATGTTGGCTGAGGTCCGAAACCATACGTTTTAGTACATTTGTTGGAAACCGAGTAGGAGAAATTTCCGAGTCAACAAAGCATCTACCAAATGCTGAGTGGAGATGGGTTCCGTCAGTTTTGAATCCTGCGGACGATGCTACAAGAGCCAAGATAATTCCCTTCACATCCTCGGCACGATGGTTGAGTGGGCCAGAATTCTTACTCGAGCCCGTAGACTCGTGGCCAATTGAAGATAGAAAGAAGACAGAAGGTAAAGTAAACCAGGAACACCTTGAAGCACGTCATGCTATAGCTGTCGCTACGAAGAAAGAAATAATTTTCAACCTAGTATCATTTGAACGTTCTTCATCCTGGATACGATTGATTCGAGCAGTAGCAACCATGATCAAGTTCATCCGTTTAAAAGTTTCGCCAGAAGGCTCTACTTGGATCACGGTGGCTGACATAGAAAAGGCAGATAAAGCATTGATGCGACAAGCTCAGTTCGAGTGCTTTCCGGAGGAACTAGAAGTACTTCGTACTAACAAGAGTCTTCTACCCGAGGAAAGAAAGCTACTGCCAAAAAGAAGTAAACTGACTTTACTTTCACCACAATTGAATGAAGATGGCATTATTGTACTCGCTGGAAGAATCGATAATGCCGATCACGTGAGTCTGACTGTGCGGCTACCCCCAATCTTAGATCCCACGCATCGCTACACCAAATTAATGATTGAATGGTTTCACAAAGCGAGCGGACATCACGGACAAGAGAGGTTGATAAACGAGCTTCGGCAGCGTGTTTGGATCCTTGATTGCAGAGCTGCTGTTCGTCGTTGTTGTGCCAAATGCTTTGACTGTCAGAAACGGAAGGTTCAACCTGTCCAACCGCAAATGGGTCAACTGCCTGCTGCACGGCTCGGAGGAAAGCACCAAGTTTTCTACCACACTGGAACTGACTGTTTTGGCCCTTTCGAAGTTTTGGTTAATCGGAAGACGCAGAAGCGCTGGGGCATAATCTTCACGTGCCTCACAGTAAGGGCCGTACATTTGGAACTTATGGACAGTATGGATGCTGATGAAATGATTAATGCCTTATCCCGTTTCATCGCTGTTCGTGCGAAACCATCCGAGATCTGGAGTGACAACGGAAGCAACTACGTCCGTGCGAACAAGAAGCTTCGAAAGTCTCTTCGAGAATTGAACGCGGAAAAGGTGGCTACAGCCATGAGTTGTAAGGGAATCGATTGGCACTTTAATCCTCCGGTAGCTCCTCACATGGGAGGGAGCTGGGAGAGCTTGATTGGAAGTACAAAAAGGATTCTGGAGGGTTTCTTAAAGACTAAGACCCCACGGGAAAGCTATATGAGGACGCTTTTTTGTGAAGTAGCAGAAATCATGAACAGCCGACCTCTGACCTACGTGTCACCTCATCCTGATGATCCAGAATGCCTTACTCCTAACCACTTCCTGAAAATGATGTGTTTAGACGGCCCTGCCTTGCCGGGAGAATACGATGTACATGACACTTACCGAAAAGGATGGCGCTACATTCAGTATCTGGCTGATGGATTTTGGAAGAAATGGACTGTGGAGTATTTGCCGTCACTCATTAAACGAGAAAAGTGGCACACACCAACTACACGACTTAAAGAAGGAGATATAGTCCTGGTCATTGATGATCAAATCAAACGAAGCGTTTGGAAGAAAGGTGTTATTGTTGCTACCTATCCGTCTAAGAACGGACAGGTTCGTATCGTGGACGTTAAAGTAGCAGTAGTAGACCCGAGAAAATTAGAAAAAGTCACCTACACCTTGTACCGCCGACCAACAGTGAAAGTTATACCACTTGGCCTCAGTGTTAATAGTGTGACTGACGTCCCAGGGAGGGAGAATGTCAATGTGGCCTAAGAGAACAATCATTGTGGTCATGATTTTATTTTAAATTAATAGTTTTAGAATAATCTAGTGTGAGTTTAGGAGAAGTGTCAGAACAAAATAAAAAATTGTAATTGTAAAATTGAATTTGTTGAGCTGTATATGAATCGAATTCTGTGACGAATTAAAGCTGTGGAAAACACAAAGAGGTTGTTTATGGTTATCTGTTAGTACTGTGCTAATAGAATTTGAAGGTTGCCTGTTTGTGCCTTTTCGATTGCTAAAAGCCTGAGCCAGGTGTGAAAGGCAATAGTGGCAAGCGGTCGAAAAAACGCTTTTGTCAATTGAACTGAGCTATCGAAGTTTGAAACGAAAACACCTCTACGACTTTAGTTTAATTTAAATGAAATGAATTATTTATTCTCGGGGTTTTATCACTTTATATTCTAGCATACCTTTCTTGGTCGACAGCTAGCATGCATTTATAACAAATTCAATTGGTCGACTCTCAATCTCGTTGGGTTACTGCAGAAATTGATTTAGGACATATACAAATAAAACACATAACAGTTTAAATATGTGGAAATAAACATGTATTGATTATAAATCTGTATTTTTGAATATTTATAGGATGAATCAAATTAATAATTAATACTGTATGTTTACATGCAGTTTATTTTAATGTTTATTGTTAAATTGTTTCATAAACCTTTCACTTAAACACTGTCAACTTTTTTGTCTTTAATTTATTGATAATTTACTTTAATCAATTTTAAAATTGTTCAATTAGCAGTTTTGTTCATTTAATTTTTAACATTTTCACTCAGATCAGCTATTTGCAATATTATCTTTGTTTTTCACTTACGTTCTGGCTTTTCTATCTTCGAGCTCAAATCATCTTCATTTACACAATGGACTTGCATCTATTGCATGAACTGCTTACTTGCATCCTTGTCAGCAACGCCTACTAGTTATGCTTTCCGCATACCCTCAACATTTTCATATGTTTTTCTTCAAGTATTTTTATGACGACCTCTTTTATTTTATACATACGCTTCTACCGGGTATAGTCTGTTCAGTAAACATAAAAACACAAAGTGGCCTTTGATTTCCAAACTTACATGAGTGTACTTCCTAAATTCATCTTTGTCTAGGAATGTACTTACAAAAAGTTACTAAATCAGATAGGTTAAGGGCGTGACATTTATCTAGCAACTGTTATTAATGTTGTAAATAATTACTTTTAAAGATATCATGCAAATACTGTGTCAGATACTATTGACACAGCGTTTATTAATAGGTGTTTTTATTACATTTTATAAAACTTCAGGGGAGAATTGCCAGAAAAATATCTACTTTGACACTGAAATAATGAGAAATATTAATTGTCATTGAAAGTCATTTTTAAATTCAAACCTGCCATTATGCAAGTGTGAAAACCTTTGCAAAACAAAATACAGAATCCCTAGTACAAAGATTGTATGCATATGCCAATCTCAAAAAAATAAAATGATTTTGTGTTTACTGAATGCCCTATACATACTAGTATTTAGTTTATATGATTGAATTATTATATTGTATACTTGATTTAAAAAACCGGTTTAATTAAAAATTTTAAACACACACTTGTTACTGTTATTTTCTTATATTCTCCAAAACATTGGAAATCAATTATCAAAAAAATTACAGATATCTACTTTTCAACCATTGTGACTTTTTAGCCAAACATGTAATATTTTAGGGTTACTTGTTCTCAAATTGTGCCTGTCTCCAACTATTATGCATCATTGTGCAACAATATGTCTTATATACAAAAAATATGTAAGCATCTAATATTATTTATTCGCAATCACATTATAATGTGTCAATTTCATAAAATGTCAACAGCTGGGAACTAGCCGGTTAATTATTACATACCTGAAGACAGGGTTGTTTTCATAGTAACAAAAATATTGAGTGGGTTGTTTTCATGGTAACAAAAATATTTGCTACATCAAGATATTTATTATTTAGAATTCAATTCTAGTTATTTTAAAAATTAGATGATTGCGAATAAAATAGTATACATACCACGGTGAAAAGTTTCATTCCTGTCTCGAGATAAAGTTAACCGAGACGCTACGCGTCTCGGTTAACTACTTAATCTCTGGACAGGAATGAAGCACTTCCCACCTCGATATGTAATATACTATTACTTTTGCAGATAAAAACTGACGAATATAACAACTTAGTTCAAAACTGTTGTCGTCAACCAATTTGAGTAACATTTGCAATCAATGAATGGACAATTAGCTGGTATTGTTTACAATTTTACATGTAATTAAATTAATAGTTATCATTCTTTTTGACTGATCTTGTTTTAGTAATGGACAGTCGAATTTGCTGAAGAACTGTCGATACCATTGTAAGCAATAGAATTTTAATGATAAAATTCTATTCAATATCCGTTTTATTTGTATTATAATTAAGCTGCACGTTAATTTTATTTTATTTTTCATGCTTTGCCATTTTAAGACCATATCAATATGTATTGCAGGGAACATCAATTTTAAACAATATTTTAATATTTCCACACTACGTACTAAGACCAAGTAAGTGCTAACTACCACTAGTTTTAAAAACCAGAACTCAGTTGCTGGGGTATAACTTAAGTCAGTGGTTTTCAACGAGGACAATAAGGTTACAAGGGTGATATTTGGGGACCACAACAGGTCTTGAAGACCACTTTAATAAAATAAAACAAATACTATGTAGATGCGACAGCAAGCCTTTGAAGAAAATCGCATAACCAGAAGTAAGTGTTTACTCTTGCGATTTTTCAGTTTTTTCGATTTTTTGAAAAACGGCTCTAAAGATTTTTTTAAACTTTACATTTTTATTACATTTTTAATGTGTACTGATGTGAGATAGGTGATTTTCCAGTAGAATACTTCTAAAATGGGGTTCTTTTGTTTTTTTCTATTTTTTTTATTAACGCCTATTTTAAATAGAACACCCGGTATATTATAACATTTTTTAATTCAGCTTAAAATTCTAGAGAAAATGTGTCTCTTCAACTAACGCTCTATTTTGTACCGTTTTTGTAGAATTTGTAATTTTTGAACATTTTTACCAAATGCTTAAAAATTAAAAATCAAATTTTTGGCTAATTATAAGATCACTGCAAAAGGAACTTGTGTGAGTGTATCACACCAGATTTTTATTACTAAGTCATGAAACCAACTCCTACAAACATTATCCTTCCAACTTCATCAGTTCTGCGACAATACTGTCTCCCTGTAGTCTTAATGTTCTTCAATTGACTGCTGGAATTCCTTATGCTGTAGGTGTTTCCACATACATATCGTCTTCATCCTCTTCCTGGTCTCTTTCCATATTATTTTCTTCCATTTCCTTTCGTGCGTCCTTTCAGTTTCTTCGTACTTTATTTTGACGTTTTGTATTTTGTGCTTTAACACCACCACGCTAGCTTCATTTATAATGACAAAGGCTGCCTTACAATTGATATCCAACGATATTAATCGGGTTTTCTGGAAATTCTGCTCGAACATACACCATCATACTGCTTTTTCAGCTCTGCTTCTCTATATTCTTAAACTCTGGATGGCTATTTAACTCCTCTTCTAATTCAGTTTTATAGTGAAGCTGCTTTTCTTCATTACAAAAGTTGCTGCTATTGTACGTTATTATTTTCATTTGTAACTGTGTGAACAGAGATGCCTGAGAGGCTGTGTCAGGACTCCGTTACTTTGCGCTGATTCTATCCGTCAAGCACGTAAACAAGACTGTGTTTACGTTTTAAACCAATGTAGTCAATGGTACTTGAACGGACGACAGTAAAAACCACTTCTTGAGATGCAGCCTCACATCTCGACAGTATTATGGCTTGGTATAGAAGTGGCGACGTAGTGAATGAATCAAACATTAAATGCAGATTGATTTTATTATGAAAATAGACTAGTATTTATACAAATTAAAAATGCTTAACGCAGTAACAATATCAAAGTTCATATATACAGTTTAATAGGACAAAGTGTTTAAATTACAAAACAGCAGATAAGCAATTGTGCCGGTTTATTTCCTGGTCGAGCGAAGGTCGCCCGTTGAACTCACTGCTGTAGGTCGATATTATGCACGGAGTGCAGAATTGCGTTTTCCTTGGTCTTTAACTCGTACGATTGTGTAATAACACTGGCTTTTAAATTACGTAAATTTGAACTGAAATGTATGGTTTTTAATCTAATTTAAACATATTAAATTTAGTAATTGGTGATAGCAATATTAAATAAATGGGAATTGCATGTAAAAGCCATGCAACTGGATTTCGTAAATTTTAGAAAATGAAATTTATGTGTGTTTAAATCAAGTTTAAACATATTGCCAATTTTAGGCCGAAGAAAAAGAAAAGGAAAACTATATTGTTTCTTCCACATTAAGGGTTCTTAAAGGATATTCTTCTACGGTTGACTGGCGTTGTTTGGATTGATGCCTCCTTCGGTTGATCCTTTTTCGAATGTAGTAGACTGCTCCTATTAGAATAGCCCCTCCCAATAGGCTGCTTGTTATCCCGCTGGATAGATAGGAGTGGTGGCGGATGGTTTTCCAAGTAATGTCCTTTAGGTGCTGCTAGAATTCCAATTGTGAAGTTTGTAGATCCTCGAAGTGGTCTGACTGTTTTAGAACTGGCTCCTCTGCAATTTCTGAAAAGGAGTTGGGTGTTATCGTGTTGGTAAAATTGATGCTGACGGCCTTGGAATATCCTGCGAGGATCTTGAATTTCTTGCTATGCCTGGGGGTTAACGTATTCTTTGGAGTTTGTATGATGCAGTCTGACGAGATCTGAATCACACCTGTAGTGTTGACAGTGACTTCTTCCCTATTGCCACTACAAGTGATAGCTATTCGGGTTGGTTTGTTGACTACGAACATCCGGGTGTTTTCCATGTATAGTTGTTTCCAAATAATGGACTGGATCTGATGTCTTCGTAGGCTGCACTGACTAATTTCTGTTCGATGATATATATCATCAATGATGCAATTTGGGTTATTTTCAATTCCTTTCACGACTGTTGGACTGCAGATATACGTGTTTGGAGTAATTTGGAGATTTTCTTTGAATTCCTCATCTGTCTCTTGAAAGTATATTTGTAAGTTGTAATCCACAGCGAAGATCCCTTTTGGTACGTCGATCACCCAGTAGGACCCATTGTTAATTTGGAGAGGAATTGGAGTCACCTTGATTAAGGTATATTCGGTTTTTTCGACTATGATGAAGTATCCTTGGACGTTGATGTATATGTCATCATGTCCGATGTCGACCTTCAGGATTGGAGTCGGTAAAATTTCTAAATTTGGCGAGAGTTTACTTGTTGCATTTGCGAGGATTTGCTTGATTTGGGCAGGTGTTATTAACTCGTAAAAATTACCTTGTTGGAAATGAACGTTCAAAATGTTTGTGTGGTAATTGCATAGTTCACTAATAACATTTGTGGCGACTTGATAGACACTGATGATGTGGATATTTAATCGGTTGGAGTCGGTTGCCTTATACCACTTGTCCATGTTGTTGATTGCCCTGATTCCTTGGTTCAGCTTCTCTTGGAAATGTTCCAGCTTCTGATCGATTCGTTCTTCGGTCTCATTAAATCTTGAAAGTGCTGACAGCAAGAATTTGGATTGTTGACTGTCCATTTTTATTAATTCCTGTTGATTTTTGTCGAGTCTATCAATATCTTGATAGACTTCGTCGTTTACTCCGAAAATTGACGTAAGGACAGTCCCAAGCACTCCTCGTTTCTCTCTTCTTGTTATGATATCTTCCATGCCAGTTTTAATCCATTCCATAAGCCTTTTTTGTTCCAGAAGATGATGCACCAATGTCTTGCATAACGTGTCTTCGGACAGTTCTTTCGCAGAGTTGCAGAGGTCGTCGAATTTGTCCACCATGTCGGTGACTGTTTCGAAGTCTTCTTCGATCTTCCCTCTCTCGAACTGAATTTCGATCCTGAATGTTCCTCGTTCAATCTTCCCGTGTCCAATATGCTCTACATAGTACCCGCTGTCTGGTTTTTGTATGTTGAATTCTGCCTTACTCAGTGTATTTGTAGTAAGGAGAGTGAATATTAGTAGAAACATTTTCCATTTGGACGTGACAGTTTTCTTTGGTGCTGGGAATGATTGTGTGTGGGTGCTGTTGGCCGAAATTTTTTCTTCAGGCTCTGGTTCCTGCGATTCTTCGTTAGTTGGTAATGGGATGATACTGCCTATGGAACGTTTTAATTGATGTCCTCCTGATTTCTGGATGGTTACTACTCGTACTGATCCATCGGTTGCAGGATGAATGTCGGCAACTCTCGCTAAGGGCCATTTACTAGGATTAATGTTTTCTTCTTTGATTAGCACTAGGTCACCAACTTTTATATTCTCCACCGGTTTCTTCCATTTGTTTCTTTGCTGCAATCCATGAAGGTAGTCTGAGCTCCATGATTTCCAAAAATCTTGCTTGATTTTTTGGATCGATCTCCAGCGATTTGACAGATTTGTAGATATTGGTGTGCTGATTGGGTCCGGTGGTGAGATTATCTCTCTTCCTATCAGGAAATGGCCTGGTGTCAATGCACTGGTATCTTCAATATTGTTGCCTTGTGGGCACAGAGGACGTGAGTTTAAGCAGGCTTCGATTTGGCAAAGCAGAGTTGTTAATTCTTCGAATGTTAGAGTAGCGTTGCCAATGGTTCTCTTCAGATGATGCTTCATTGATTTTACTCCTGCTTCCCATATTCCTCCGAAGTGTGGGGCCACAGGGGGGATGAAGTGCCATTGGGTACCAATGGTGGATAAATTTTCTTGGATAACTGGACCCTCCATTGCTTGACGGATTTCCTTGTCCAAGACCTTCCTTGCTCCAACGAAATTCGTTCCGTTGTCGCTATAAAGATGTGCACAGCGTCCTCTTCGGGCGATGAACCTCCTGAAGACTGCTAGGAAGCTGTTAGTTGTCATGTCGCTGACGGCTTCTAAGTGTATTGCTTTGGTTGACAGACAGACAAAAACAGCAATGTATCCCTTGGATGAAGAATGCCCTCTTCCTTTAGATGTTCGGATTTGTATTGGACCGGCATAGTCCACTCCTGAATGGAAGAATGGCGGGGTTGAATTGACTCTAGTTGGTGGAAGATTCCCCATTAATTGCTGGGCTGCCTCTGCCTTGAATCGGATGCATCGAAAGCATTTCTTGATGCTGGAGCTGACGGCTTTCTTTGCGTTGATGATCCAATATTTTCTTCGGACATAGGACAGTGTGAGCTGAGTGCCACCGTGTAAGGTGCGTAAATGTGCCTCATGGATTATTAATTTGGAAATATGATCGGAATAAGGAAGGATAATTGGGTGTTTTTCGTGGTAGGATAGGTTCGAATTTTCTAGTTTTCCTCCAACACGTACGATTCCATGTTGATCGATGAATGGATTGAGATTTGCGAGTTTGTTGTTGGAGTCCACACATTTTCTCTTTTGGAGTTGAGATCCTGTTGCCTTCAAAATAGGATCACTTCCTTGGACGACCTTGATGAGTGTGGGGATGGTGTCTTCCATTTCTATAACTGATAGACATCCTGGTTGAATGGGAAGACGCCTACACTTGTTGATGAATCTTCGGCAGTAGGACACGACTCGTACCATTCTTGTCAGAGACGAGAAGCGATGAATAATCTCGTTCTCGTCTTGATGAACTGTAGCTTGATGCACAGTGTAACCCTTTGCTTCTTCATTGGTTGTGGCGGTATCTGGTTGACACGGCCATAACTCTGTGTAAATTAACCAGCTTGGTCCAGCCCACCATAGCGTATGTTCCTTTAATTTCCCTGGACTAGTGCCTCTGGAGATGACGTCTGCAGGTCTAACCGAGAGGGTTGTAAATCCTCGAAGTGGTTCGGCTGCTGCAACACTGGCTCCTTTGCTATTTCTGTAAAAGAGCTTTTGTGTTATTGTGTCGTTGCAGAGGTTACCACTTGGTTTGGAACATCCCGACAACGTCCATCTGCTGCCTCTTCCTTTGGAGATGAATATTATATGAGTGAGTACGATAATTAATATCACTCTTGCCGGGGTTAGCTTTTTTAGAAGATGCCGCATCGGTATTCCACATTGCGTGTTTTTGGTAAATTCCCTCGCAGACTTTAATAAGCCGTCTTCTTGATTCCATCTTCTACGAGGGGCTAAGCGCTTAGCGAACTCGGAGGTTTGCTCGCTTGCTGCATCTCTTGATGCCATTTCTTGATGCCACCCTCCACTAGGTGCTAATTGTTTATTGAACTCGGAGGGTTTCTCGATTGCTGCAATTCCTGCTGCAACTTCTTGACTCCATCCATCGCTAGGTGCGAAGTGTTTGGTGTCGGATTTTTCTTTTCCTGCATCCCCTGCCGACAAGTCTTGGTGCCGCTTTCCACCGGGTGTCAAGTTTTTAATGGAGTCGGAGGGTTTTCCATTTTCTGCAGTTATTGCTGTAACTTCTGGGCTGTATTCATTACCTGGAGCTGCTGTAGGAGTTTCAACGATTTGTTCGTGGCCTGCAATTTCCTTTTCTTTCTGTCCATCGACTTTGTGAATGGAAACTTCCTGAATGGAGACTTCGTGAACGAGGACTTCGTGAGTGGAGACTTTGGAAACTCCATGCACTTGGTGATTTTCTTGCGAATGAGATGCTATTTTTTCACGTTCGATGATAACAGGATGTTGAACTTCCGTATTCTTTATATTGGCAGCTGCTATTGCTCGTTCTTCCGCTGTAGGATCATTTGTTGATATTTCCTTCACCTGCTGGATTGTTTGCTTGTCATTGGTAGGTGAACTTCGGAACTGAGCACAGCCTTTGATGTAGTGACCTCCATGATTAAGAGTTTCGGAAGCTTCGATTTTCTGCGGTCTTTCCTGTACTGATTCTGTGAATTTCTTTTCACGTACCTGATATTTTGGGGAAAGTGTTCTTTGTGTGGGTACTTCTTCTGTGTCCCAGAATTTCTGCAACTGATATTCTTCTCCAATTTTGGCAACCATGGTGTTGACTTTAATGCTGTCGTTATGCTGTCTTCCAATGGTTCCAGATAATACCCAACCCAGTTTGGTATTTTGTCCCAAGCTCACTGGAGTTTGCTTAAATGGAATCTTGACTATGTATCTGCCATCCTGGTCTCGTTGCACTGTGTCTGTGAATTTATTCTCACATACCTGGTCGTCTGGGGAAATTTTTCGTTGAGTGGGAACTTCTTCTATGTTCCAGAATTTTTGTAACTGCTCATCTTCTTCGATTTTGGCAACCATGGTGTTGACTTTAATGATTTCGTTATGTTGTCTTCCAATGGTTCCAGATAAGATCCAGCCCAGCTCGGTATTTTGTCCTAAGATGCCATCCTTTGTTTTAGTGATTCCTTCTAGAATTATTTTTGAATATTCTTGGGCTCCTAGAATTATGTCTATGGGGCCAGGTTGGTTGAAGGTTGGATCGGCGATGAAAATATTGCTCCAGGAATTGATATTTATGTTTGGGATAGGGGATGAAGGCATGGCTTTGGTAAGTTTGGGAAGTATTAGTAAATTTACAGGTAGGGAAAAGTTACTTGAAAATCTAGGTGTGATCAAACCTGGGATTTTCCATTTGGCAATTTTTGGCTCGCTGTTCCCAATTCCTGTGATTTCAGCTCGAACTTTGGTCCTGGGTAACCCCAATAATTCGGCTGATGCTTCCGTGATAAACGACCCCTGAGACCCGGGATCTATTAATACTCGTAGTAGATGAGTCATCCCGGATGCTGCCTTTACTTGAACCATTGCTGTGGCAAGTAGAACTTGGCTCTCCTGTGCGCCTAAATTGGCGGTGATGATGTCCGACTTCGGCTTCTTTTCTGGAGCGTTGGAAGTCTTTATAGCTGCTGCATGATCTGACGTCCTCATCTTTTGGGCAGGGAGCGGCCTTGATGGTGGCTGCGCCTTATGAAGCAGTGTATGATGCGGGAAGCGACAGATCCTACAATTAAAATAGGCACGACATGGTATATTTGAATCGTGCCGCAAGCATCGATAGCACAATCGATTGGTTTTTACTGCTTCTAGTTTTTCATGGGTAGGTAGCCTCTGGAATTGACTACAGTTGTCGATGTAATGATTTCCATGGCACAGCTTGCAATTTAGGGATGCGGAAGCGTAATTCTTCTGTGGTCCTTCCTGCGTGGGCTTTCGAGCTCCATCTATGGATTCTAGGGATTGGAACCGCACTTGCAGGAAAGCCATTAAATTTTGGTGATCCTGGACTTCATTTGGACATTGAAGCGACTGTTCATATAATTTGTTGGTTTCAGGATCCCATTTTCGAGCGATAGCTCTGTTAATCCACGGACCCCAACTGTCCGTGGAGATGCCTAAATTTTTGATTGCCTCCACACATTCCTTGATGGAGTCGTGCAATCTTTTTAACCCTTGGGCTGACTTTTTGGAGAGGACCGGCAGATCGAATATGGTATCTAGCAATTTAGTTAAAATAAGGCGATTATTTTGATACCTTTGTTGCAGCAGATTCCAGGCGGTGTTGTAATTTGCTTGGGTAACAGCTAGATGCTGGATCAGTCGGCTTGGCTCTCCTTAAGATGCGTCTTTAAATATTGCATCTTGATGACATCGTCCATATTCTGGTTGTCATCTACTAATTTGGTGAACAGGTCCTTGAAAGTGGCCCATTCCTCATAATTTCCCTCGTATATGGGAATTTTGACTTGAGGAAGCGAGATGGCTGCTGCTTGCTCGCTCCTTGTCGGCGCTTGCAATAAGATAATTAAATTTCTATACCTGTCTTCCAACGTAGTATATTCAGGACTGAAGTGCATTTGTTCTGAAGCCATGTCGTTTGACATAACTTCTTCGTCCATCTCGACCACACGATCCCATTTTTCTCTTAATTCCCTTGTAGTGATGGCGGGCCTCCCTAATTCTTGTGTTAGTTCGGCGTCGTCCATCGCTTGCTTAAAATTCTGGATCCGAATCTGCAGTTTTCGGATACGAACCTTTTGCTCGGGGTTGGCCACCATTTCCTCTGGAGTTCTGCTTACGGAGGGGTTGGAAATTTCCGTTGATTTTGAACAGCTCTGCAAGTAACTTTTTGCTTCGCCGTATATGGCTTTAATTTGGTCGTAATACCCTGTTGTAAAATAATTATGAGTTGGAATACTTAGCTGCCCCATTTCTGCATGATTTTTAGTTGCAGCGTTCCAAAGATCGTCCAGCGTTTTGTTGCGACTGGCGATGTAGGCTTCATTTTTTCGGCTGGCAGGGTCCTTTTTGCTGTTGGATAATATTTGCTTTATCTTCTGCGCGAGCTCTTCTTGGGCGATAGCTAAGTTGTTGAATTCCTCCATGTTGTTGGCCATTTTCTGGGAACTGGGTGGTTGGCAGATGTTGTCTTCTTCTCGGGATGTGTTTTTTCGTTAGTTGGAGACAGATCCGGCTCGAAGGACCATGAACAGAGATGCCTGAGAGGCTGTGTCAGGACTCCGTTACTTTGCGCTGATTCTATCCGTCAAGCACGTAAACAAGACTGTGTTTACGTTTTAAACCAATGTAGTCAATGGTACTTGAACGGACGACAGTAAAAACCACTTCTTGAGATGCAGCCTCACATCTCGACAGTATTATGGCTTGGTATAGAAGTGGCGACGTAGTGAATGAATCAAACATTAAATGCAGATTGATTTTGTTATGAAAATAGACTAGTATTTATACAAATTAAAAATGCTTAACGCAGTAACAATATCAAAGTTCATATATACAGTTTAATAGGACAAAGTGTTTAAATTACAAAACAGCAGATAAGCAATTGTGCCGGTTTATTTCCTGGTCGAGCGAAGGTCGCCCGTTGAACTCACTGCTGTAGGTCGATATTATGCACGGAGTGCAGAATTGCGTTTTCCTTGGTCTTTAACTCGTACGATTGTGTAATAACACTGGCTTTTAAATTACGTAAATTTGAACTGAAATGTATGGTTTTTAATCTAATTTAAACATATTAAATTTAGTAATTGGTGATAGCAATATTAAATAAATGGGAATTGCATGTAAAAGCCATGCAACTGGATTTCGTAAATTTTAGAAAATGAAATTTATGTGTGTTTAAATCAAGTTTAAACACTGTGTCTGTTCCACTGCAACTTTAATGCTACTAACATATTTTTCCGCTATTGCCACGTGAT
>CALNHX010006690.1:27887-85061 GCA_940337035.1 Agriotes lineatus
GTCCTGTTGAAGCATCATATTTAATATTTACTTGAAAATAATCCTAGAAATTGTTCGTGGCATTAGGAGCTGCAGCCAGGTTAATTTAAGTCTTGCTCATCTCCCGCTGTCCAGCAATCTATCATACTTAAGATCCTAATCTTGGATTTGCATGCCATTTGTAAATACCATCTGCAATTTAAAACGGATGCCATTAGTTTATTGTTAGAGCTTTCGGCGAAATGCAGCTCTCTCTTGCGATGGTCGACCATTCCTTCCCCCTACTCCTAAAGGGGTGGTTTAACGAGTGTCCGAGTTTTCTTGGGCTCGAAGAGACAGACACGACCAGAGTCACGTTAAGACACCGAGAGATATACATCTCTTTTATAATCAGTACCGGCAAGTTTAAATTTGTAATTATACAGTCCGCTTTTAGTGTTACATTGGTGTATATGTATATTGTAAATAAAGTGTTATTACAATTATACTCGTTGTGTTCAATCATTCACGACCGCGACGACTTGCGTGATTCTCAGCCGGTATTTCGTTGTGCCCGTAAGGTTCGGGTTGCAACATATTTTGGTCATATCGAACCGAATTTCGAACCAAGTACACCTTGGATTCAACGTCTTCATCTGAAGAGGATCATCTGTATCCACATTTGCCGTGTATGGCATTCATCGGAGGAAGCTGCAGCATCACTACGAGGCCAGTGGAGTCCCCAGTACCTACAAAAAGCGTCAACTTCTTGGGGTGAGTGGTCTCCAATCCTACCGTTTGTTTAATTTCCCTTTGTCGCATGTTTAATGTTGTGTACGTTCTTTCAACGTGAAGAATTGGTTCATTAATTACTAGCGTCGAGGAAAATTTAATTGAAGAAATTTCTTCATAATTGTTTGCTCTTTTTGAGTAACGTCAGTAAAATTTATTTAGTTATTACGCTTGATTCCAAATGGCAGACATTAAAACACTGCTTAGCAAGCGCACAGTGCTAAAATCTAAATTAACTAAATTTAGAAATAAAATCAGTGACGAGTTAGACGTTGATCAGTTAAATACTATTAAAGATCAAGTACAACCTCTGAATGATGAATTTGATAGCATCCAATTTCAAATTGAAGAATTGGATGCAAACCAGGTAGATTCGATTTTTTTCGATCAATATCTTTCCCTTATGACGGATATTAATAAATTATTAAGAAAGCTGAATGGCTCCACTCGAGAGGTAGGTACCCCTCGTCCTGCGTCTTCAAATAATTCAATTGAGACGCAAGTTAAACTACCAGCTCTAAATTTACCACAATTTAATGGGAATTGTGAAAACTGGTTATCATTTTACGAATCTTTCGAAACGTTGGTACATAAAAACGAGACAATAAACGATTTGCAACGGTTTCATTATTTAAAATCGTGTCTAAGGGAAGAGGCGCTTCAGTTGGTCAGTTCTCTTCCAATTACCCGCGATAATTATCAAATCGCGATTGAGTTGCTAACCAACAGGTATCAGAATAAACGTTTAATTATAAAAAAGAACATTCACGCATTGTTCCATTTAGATAATGTAATTAAAGATTCATCCAAGTCATTACGAAACCTGATAGATAAGGTAATGTTACATTTAAAGGTCCTAAAATCTTTGAGCTTGCCCACGCATCATTGGGATAGCCTAATTATATATTTGGTGGCATCAAAACTTGATTTCATGTCAAATCGCGAATGGGAAAATTCGGTTACACAAGACATTCCGACGTTAGAGGATTTATTGACTTTTTTGACAAAACGATGCCAGCTGTTAGAGGCGCTTAGCTTTAAAAAAGAACCGGTCAAACGACAAACATTTGCGAACAGTTCCAAGATTAGGGAAAATAATAATTTTCAAGGTGCGTCGCATTTAGCTACAAATAAGGTGCGCTGTGCATATTGCAAACAAGCACATAACATACAAGGGTGTGAAACTTTTCTGAAGTTAGAGCCGAGAAACCGGTACCACGCAGCCAAACAAAACAAATTATGTATAATCTGTCTACGCGATAATCATGCTAGTACTAATTGCCGAAATAAAGGTTGCAGTGTTTGTCACGGTAGACATCATTCTTTATTACATTTTCAACAAGCTGAGGTTGACAATTCACCAAATTTCAGTTCCGAATCAATTTCTGCAATTTTGACACCGGAAGTAATTGCTACAACCTCCAGCAGTAACCACTGTGCAAATCAGAGCGCACATGTATTTTTATCAACCGCGTTGATCGATTTGCTCGATGCAAATAATAAGCCCCACACTGCTAGAGCTTTATTAGATGCAGGGTCACAGCCAAATTTTATTAATGAAGCACTATGTAAGAAACTCGGGCTTAAATTAGAGTCCGTCAAGTTTCCGATTGCAGGGATAAATCAATCTATCAGCCACGTACAGTGTTGCACTGTCGTAAAGTTAAGGTCAAAATGCGGCAAATATGAAACCGCGTTAAATTGCTCTGTTTTGCCAAAAATCACATCGAATTTACCGCTTATTGATTATGAAAGGCAGTTATTCAAAATCCCAAATAATATCAGATTAGCTGATCCAACTTTCAATATATCTGGGCCTATTGATTTGCTTATCGGCGCAGAAAAATTCTGGGACTTATTGGGCTCAGGTCAATTAAAATTATCAAACAATGGCCCAGTATTGCAAGAAACCAAATTAGGTTGGATACTCGGGGGGCCAATGCGGGCTTTGCAGCCTCAACCTCGTCCAGTAAGTTTTCATGCTGCATTAGACAGTCAATTGTCACATTTTTGGCAACTCGAGACAATACCGGAATACAATGTAAATTCCATTGAGCATTCCGCATGTGAACGAAGTTTCGCAAATAATTACTTTCGAGATTCTACCGGGCGATTTGTAGTCAAATTACCGTTTAAGGAAAACGCTGAAGTATTGGGTGAATCCAAGCAAGTCGCGATTAAACGTTTTTTCACATTGGAGAAATCCTTGGGAAACCAACCGAATTTAAAATCGGAATACACTAAATTTATTCACGAATATCGTGCACTAGGTCATATGACCTTAAATTCATGCCCGGAGTCGGACATTCCCTCAAAACATGCTTATCTTCCACACCATGCGGTGATTAAACCATCCAGTACGTCCACCAAATTAAGAGTTATATTCGATGCAAGTGCTAAAACGACCACGGGTGTCAGTTTAAACGATACATTATTAGTCGGACCTCAAATTCAATCTGATTTGTTTTCCTTGCTTACTCGATTTCGAACGTATAAATACGTTCTAACAGCTGATATACATAAAATGTATCGCCAAATTTTTGTTCATGCAAATGATCGACCGTTTCAACAAATAGTATGGAGGGACAATCCGAATGAACCCCTACAAAGTTATTATTTAAATACCGTTACGTATGGTACCGCGTCGGCACCTCTTTTAGCCGTGCGCATGTTGCAGCAATTAGCTCACGAAGAAACGGAAATACTTCCAAGGGCAAAATCCGCTATTCTTAACGATTTCTTTATGGATGATTTAATAACAGGCACAAATGATTTTAATGAGGCTCTGAGTATTCGCGAACAATTAATAGGAGTTTTGAGTAAGGGTGGTTTTGAACTCAGAAAATGGGCAACCAATGAACCCGCGTTATTACCACGTTGTCAAAGGTCAGATTTGACGAACGATCAAACATGGATTAATCTTGACAAGGCGGGCGACACGAAAACTCTCGGACTGTCTTGGAATTGCATTAACGATGTGCTGCAATATGACAACACACAATTAAAGATTTCAAATAAAATCACGAAACGGGCGATATTATCGGTCACCGCTCAATTGTTTGACCCTCTGGGTTTGATAAATCCGGTTATTGTAACGGCAAAGGTCATTCTACAAGGGTTATGGGCTAGCAAAATTGGTTGGGACGACGAGATACCGTCCAAGATACGTGAGAAGTGGATACAATTATTCACAAGCTTATCGGTTTTAAGCCAAATAAAAATCCCTCGAATTGTTGTTGAAATTCCTGAATTTATCGAGATTCATGGGTTCAGCGACGCGTCGGAACTCGCGTATGGAGCTTGTCTCTACATAAGATCAAGGTCCGCGGTAGGCGAATATGCCGTACATTTATTATGCGCGAAGTCCCGAGTTGTCCCTCTTAAAAGGGTATCACTGCCGCGCTTAGAGCTGTGCGCCGCCGTTCTTCTCTCGCATCTCTTTCGTAAAGTTGAATCGATAATAAATCTTAATATCAGCCGATCAGTTATGTGGACTGATTCTAAAATTGTGTTGGCCTGGCTATCCGCGGAGCCACATAATTGGAAAACGTTTGTGGCCAACAGAGTCGCGGAAATTAATATAGCAGCAAATAAAGTCGATTGGAATTATATTCCTTCAGAATTAAACCCAGCCGATATAGTTTCACGTGGTAGTTTACCGAACGAACTGCTTCATAATCGTTTATGGTGGCACGGTCCAGATTTTTTATCGGACTCGAAATTAAAGTGGCCAATTAATGACCACGTAGATATTTCGGACGATTCGTTAGAGAAAGGAAGTTTAGTCTCAAATGTTGTCACACAAAACAACCAAACTAAAGAATTTTTTGAAATGTTCGAAAGATTTCCTAAATTTTCCAAATTGCAACGCGTTATTGCGTATTGCAAAAGATTCGTCAACAATTCAAAACCGGGCGCTATAAGACAAACGGGTGGATTGACATCAATTGCATAATGCAGAAACATTTATTGTAAAACAAGTTCAAGCGTGTAACTTTAAGGATGAAATTGCAGCATTGCGTAAGGGTGACCAAGTTCACAGGCTCAGCATTATTAAATCTCTAAATCCATTTCTTGATTATAATGATATTATCCGAGTTGGTGGTCGCTTAGCAAATTCAAAATTGGGTCATGATATTAAACATCCCATTTTACTGCCCAAACATCATGTCACGAACCTTTTGATTTATCGTGAGCACACAAGGCTACTGCATGCTGGGCAACAAGTTACATTGTCGTCACTTCGTCATAAGTATTGGCCAATTTCAGGTCGAGGCAGTGTACGAAATGTCCTGCATATATGCATAACTTGTTTTAAGACAAACCCGCAGCCCTTAAGGCAAATTATGGGTGATTTTCCCGCGTCTAGAGTCGAGCCCGCCAGACCATTTATTAATTGCGGAATTGATTACGCGGGACCTGTACTCTTAAAGGAAGGTTCCGGCCGTGGAAAACGATCCGTAAGGGCATATATTGCGATATTTGTTTGTCTAGCCACTAAGGCAATACATGTGGAAATCGTATCACATCTAACGACGCAAGCGTTTCTCGCAGCGTTGAAACGTTTTATCTCACGCCGCGGAAACATAAAAAACTT
The DNA here is from genome assembly GCA_940337035.1 of Agriotes lineatus. Lineage (NCBI taxonomy): Eukaryota > Metazoa > Arthropoda > Insecta > Coleoptera > Elateridae > Agriotes > Agriotes lineatus. Next base: position 33,235 of record CALNHX010006690.1, read on the forward strand.
ATATTCCGATAATGCTACTTGTTTCGTCGGCGCTAACCGCGAACTAAGACAATTGAGAGAGCTATTTAAAAATCAAATTTTTCATTCAGAGGTCATCGACGTTCTAGCCGCAGATTATATAAAGTGGCATTTTATCCCGCCTAGAGCCGCGCATCATAGTGGCATTTGGAAAGCTGCCGTAAAGTCGGTTAAGCATCATATTAAAAGAGTTATTGGTGAGGCTTCTTTCACGTTTGAAGAATTGTACACAATATTAACTTGTATCGAATCTTGCCTCAATTCCCGTCCTTTAACTCCAATCAGTAACGATCCTAATGACCTCATTCCCTTAACTCCAAGTCACTTCCTTATTGGAGACGTGCTCACTGCACCCGTTGAACCGGATGTGACTAAGCTCAACATTCATCGCTTGTCAAGATGGCAACACATTGAGCAAATACGTCAACACTTTTGGCAACGATGGTCAGCTGAATATCTGACCCAGCTTCAACAGCGTGCTAAATGGCACCACGCTGAGACCAATATCGCCATAAATACTATGGTCTTGATCAAGGAAGACTGCGTACCTCCACTACGTTGGCCGTTGGGTCGCGTTATCGCTACCCATCCAGGGAAGGATGGCAAAACGGGAGTCGTGTCAATCCGCACCTCGAAAGGCATTATTATTCGTGCCGTAACGAGGGTGTGTCCGCTACCAGTCCAATAGCAATTGTGTTGGTGATTGAACTAATAAACAACTTTTTAAGTGCTTCGTATCAGTGAATTCCCGTGTCATAGACTATGATTTGAGACATTTGATCACACGTGTCTATATTTATGTGCTTTCATGCTTTTATTGTGCTCAGTGTCTTGTAAATCTCCTGTACATAGTATGTTCTTGATAGTTCTTACATTTGATTAATTGCCTTGCATCTAATTTATCTCGTGTACTTTCTGTGTATCATTTCGATGTATTTCCTGTGTTTATTTTATAAGGTATTGTTATAAAGGTCCCCAGTTCCTTTATAGGGGCCGGTATGTTGAAGCATCATATTTAATATTTACTTGAGAATAATCCTAGAAATTGTTCGTGGCATTAGGAGCTGCAGCCAGGTTAATTTAAGTCTTGCTCATCTCCCGCTGTCCAGCAATCTATCATACTTAAGATCCTAATCTTGGATTTGCATGTCATTTGTAAATACCATCTGCAATTTAAAACGGATGTCATTAGTTTATTGTTAGAGCTTTCGGCGAAATGCAGCTCTCTCTTGCGATGGTCGACCATTCCTTCCCCCTACTCCTAAAGGGGTGGTTTAACGAGTGTCCGAGTTTTCTTGGGCTCGAAGAGACAGGCACGACCAGAGTCACGTTAAGACACCGAGAGATATACATCTCCTCTATAATCAGTACCGGCAAGTTTAAATTTGTAATTATACAGTCCGCTTTTAGTGTTACATTGGTGTATATATTGTAAATAAAGTGTTATTACAATTATATTCGTTGTGTTCAATCATTCACGACCGCGACGACTTGCGTGATTCTCCGCCGGTATTTCGTTGTGCCCGTAAGGTTCGGGTCGCAACAATCCCCAAACCATCTATATATAAATCCAGTTCTTCTAATCTAAACCATAACCAGCTTTCTGGCGTACACTCCAAATATATTAAAATAAACGTCGAATATCCAATCCATCAAAACAAACCAAGCCAAGACAAGACAAACCCAGCCAAGACAAGACGAGACAAACTATTATCATAATCATAACGAGCAATCCAAAACGAAAAATCCCTGGAATTATATGACACCATTAGTATTGCACAGACGCGGAGCGCTTCTAGAGAACTCACTCCTGGCGTAGATCAACTTAACGTTCTCCCTCAGTTCTAAGCAACTTATTCAGGAGGGGTGGATTTATCAGACATCAAAAACTGGTATGAAAATTGCATAATGACCTACAACTATTGATATATTTTCCTAGATTCCATCATAACCGAAAACTAAGAAACGGAAGACCAATGGAGACGCAGAGACCGCCAAATCATAGATCTCCCATAACGGGTGGTACGAAAACGTCTGTAGATTTAAAAGGACTGTTTAGATGACCAAAGTCCTTATCAATATCTACAAATGATAGATATAGCCTTGTACTCCATTTCAATCTTCGTTCTATTGAAATTCTAAAGGATGAAAGCTTTATGCATGCTCTACTTGGTCTGAAAACTGCTTTTTCCGGCATAGTAGGTTAAATGGCCTTTTGTATTCTGTTGGGTAGTATTTCAGTGTAATTCCTTTCTAGTTGTCACATTCCCTGAGATTTCCTTTCTTGGATTTTCATGGGAGTGTTTGTATCTATTTATTCTCAGTTCCTTATTTTGTTGTATACATTTTCCGTTATCATTGTTTTAAAATTTTCTTCATTGTTCGCATTGGTAGTTGAGTTAACTATCTGGCTGAAGTGTCCATATCTTCTTGCGAGTCGTTTTTTTGCGGAAATTAGCCGTTTTCCTTCTTTATCTTGTTAGGATAATTTTTAATCCGTAAAGTTATTTGCTTTCATTCTTTTATTCGTTGATTTTTCGGGCCAATTCTGGTCCTGCCCACTTGTTTATGCAAGGTTTAGAAGCAGGACGCCAGTCAGCCTGTAGCAGGAATGTAACGCATCGCGTAGACCACTAACTCAGCAAGAGGGACTTCACCCCAAAAGAATGTTGGCTATTTCACTGATAGTTCACCGGAGATTTTTCTTTCTACCGTTTCACCCCGAGAGAGAGGATAAACAAAGACCGTTAGCTACAAATTTGGCTTTTCGACCGCCAGTCGAGTCTGACCATTCCAGCAAGCGTGTAATGCGCTCGACTGCCCAAGCTGCCGCGAGAGGTATATTGTTGAAATTTAGTCAAAGATGGTTGTTTGTGTTAAGATGCAGGTGGAAACGCTGTTGTGATTCGTCACTATGGTATTTTGCAAGTATAATATTAGTAGTAGCAACGCAACTCGATTTAATTCGGAGTTATCAAGTTGTTTTATGCATATACACTTTCTTGGTTCCATATTTGTTCTACTGTATTGTTTTTCTTAGCGCAAGCCCCAAATATCGATTTCATATCGGAGCAGAATACCGCACGTTCGCGAAAGTTCTCTATCGAGTTTACTACATTTCACCGCCGCCAGTCGCTTTATGTCGCCCAACGTGCCCTCTCGACTCACTTGTGATCCTCTCTCCTTAACCTGACCATAACGCATTCTTCTCGACTGTTCTATGTGTATAGTACATCTGGTGAGAAAACTGCTGGACACTGCCTTTTTTCCATGGTTTGAGGTATCGTACCGAATTCTGGATTTTCGTTATATTTAAATCTATATGAACAACTTTTGCATGCTGTGTAAGTTTTGTGTTTTGTATCGCCAATTTACTGTCCTTTTTGAAGATCTTTTGTGCTTAGATTTCAGGATTATCGTGTAAATTTTTGTATTGCTGTATTTACGATTTAATAACCCCTTTAAAGGATTTGAATGCCTTCTTAGCTGTTTTGAAGTAAGTTTTTTTTTTCATATTTTGTGTTTTCGTGACGTCATACGTGGAAATAATTAGCTCAAATTAGTATTAAGATTACTCCACTACAGCATTCTTTGGAACTTGAAGTGTTCATTATAGTATTCAAATGCTATTAGGTGTTTTTGTTGTGTTCTGTTGCAAGACAGACGGGCAGAAGTGTTGCTATAGTGAAATTATTAGCTGAAAGTAAAGGTAAGTGACCGAAGTCCAGCTCACCATTTTTCTGCGACTTCGTTGATGTTTCTTCAAGGTTAGAGACATCGCGTCGTGAAGACCTGGAGTTCAATTTTAACCTTGTAATGCCCTTGCCCTTATTAATTATTGACATACCCGCTATTTTGAATTAACAAACAAATCCATTTCTGGTACCTCAAACCGCAGTCGCCTCGACTGAAAGGTGGTTCGAGCAAATCATTGTAACGGCTTTTTTTTTGTTATAAATACTGATCGATTTGGCCTGTAACAATCTTTGAGGGTTTTTTTATGTATACTTCGGTTTTAGTGCTGTCTGGTTGTTATACCGAGCTGTTATAAATGATTGTAAGTCTAGAGTGCATTCCCGTCTTTTTTGCCGTTCTATTGTATGCGTGTATATGTCTATTTGTTTATGCAGTATGCACTCTAGACACGCAGAAGTGTGAAAGGTTACAACAAGTTAGTATTTTAGCGTTATAAAAGATATTCGGTGAGCAATTATATTCTTGTAATTTAGTAAAAGTCACATAGAGGAAATTTCAAAAGGCTGGCAGTAGTTTATAGTGCCAAAACAATTACAATCAAATGGCAAATGATGGTATTTTGTATACTTGCTGCTATTTCTGCGTTCTGAGTTAATTGGTTGTATTTATTTTTTTAGGTATATGTTGTCTTATTTAAATGTTGTTATTTTTTAGGGCATTTAGCTTCTGCTGATCTACTTTCTTCGATTTATCTTTTCCTAAATTTCATAGGAGATTCGTTGTTTCCTTATGTTTTGTAGAATAAATCTGTCACGTCCATCCTGTCATCAGTACTGTCTAATGTTTTACAACTGTCTTTTGAAGTGACTAAAAATTTGTTTCTTCTACTGCCACATTTTAGTTTTGTCATATTGGATGTTCTGAATGCTTTGCTGTTAGTATTTCTCTTTGGGATAATTATTTTTAGTTTAATTTCCCAATTAGGAAATGATACGCTATATATGTATACCTCACTTTTACCTCGTATGTCTGAAAGTTATTTTTGTCATTTCCTTGCAATGGTTATGTGGTTCTGAGTAATACCAACTGGTGACGTCCAAGCAATTATGGAGAAAAGTGTTCCTTCTCTTAGTAGTTTATGTTGACTACAGAAATTAATAAACTGTTCGCCGTCCTCATTTGTGGTCCCTATACCTTGAGCAGTTTTACTTAAAAGTCAACCCACTCCTTGGTGGTTATCTTTATAGTTTGGCCTTCCTGAGTACAGGAAAGTGACTCCATTAACAAGTCTTATAACTGGATTTTTCCAAATAACTATTGTAACTTCCATTTTCTACAATTGTTTTGGTCTTGCCTGTGCGTTGTTACTTTCTACAATCAGTTTTTCTTATCATGCCTCAGGATTATGTTTTAATGATTAATAGAATTAGTTTTTTCAAAAAAATCTATTTATCAGGAGTACCCCAAGAAAGGAAACTTTTTAATGCACATTAATTAGAGATATTACATATAATATGGCGTACTGAAATTAAATTGCAAATTTACGGTGCGGTGTTTATGTTAAATAAATGTAAATATAAATATTAACGGTTTTCTTTTCTGTATGAAAAACAAAACTTAATTTTGTATTATCGAAGGCTTAGACATGTTTCCTGCTCCCTGCAGCGTTGATGCAGTTATTTTCCTCCGAGATGCCGACCGTGCAATTCCAATTTTTACTGCATGTGATCGTGGGCCGGTATCAATCTTAAGGTAGGTGTTCTTTCTTTAATGGTTTAATGTGCTAATTTTGTGAGATTCGCATCTAGGCCCGTTAGCGAACACTAGAAACCGCTAAACCCATTTCTCTACTTTCGTTAGCTCCCCTGGCATGCCGAATTTCCATTGAAACATTTTATCGGTCACATGGAAACTGTTTCGCGCAATCCAAAGGAAAAACTTGCATTTGAAAGAATTTAGCATCCAGACTTCCGGCGAGCATGTTATTTCCTTAGCAATGATGTCGCTACTGCCCCAAGACAGTATCAAGGGGAGTTCTTTTTAGCGCTTAAGGTAGCCGGTGAAAAGTATTAAAATATTATTTTGATAGTACATACTAAGTTTTCCGGAGGACCATCGACAGACTTGAGTTCTATTTGTAAAGATTAGTTTTTTTGCTAGCATCTGAGAGGCTGCATGTCAGATGGGAGGAGTTTTCGCTGAGCGATACCTGCACAGATTTAGTAACTGTATTTTAATTATGAGTCCCGATTCTAACACGCAGTTTACCTTTGTGCCAAATGTTGTAATTTTCTTTCAATGTTTATCTTTACTCATTTTATTTCTCTTTTGTGCTTAACGTAGCTCTTGAAAATTTTATTAACCTCTAACCGAACTCCTGGTTTAACATTTATGTGCCTATTACAAACAAATTGTAACATTTAACCCCATGTTTTTTTTTGACACGACAAACTGGCTTACCTCTTAAGGGCGGTATATAACTCCATCAAATTCTGTAACATAAGCATGTTATTTTGTACTAGAGTATCAACTGACTAATATTAATCACTTATAATAATGCAGAAGACTAAAAGCCGTGTTTACACAACTAAAAGTACCACGGTTGCATTCGTTTATTTCTATTTTCGGGTTTTTGTAAACAAACTTCCCTTAACTTTTAATAGCGATATTATCACAGAAGACAATTATTTATTATGCATATTACCTTTATTTTTTCAAAACTGTTGACACAGCATCAAAGGCAAGTGAATTTTGGTTAATAATAATGAGAGTTACTGAATGCAACCAACGGCCGAAGCAAGGAAATATTGAAGCCGTACTTTTTGAGCGTATTAAATGTGTCTTTGACTCTGATGTGTACACATAACCTATACATTATTTTGACTACGAAACGTTTGCAAATTGTTGTGCATTGCTTTGATTGCGCTGCAAATATACCACATAGTTGGCGTTGTACCCTGCATACGGGCTGATTTTCAGGTATGCCGATCAACGAAGAATTATACGAGGGAAACGTTGCAGTAAAAAGAGTTGGCGTTGTATCCCGATGTCGGTAATAAACTTGCATACGCGCTGATTTTCAGGTATGCCGATCAAAGATGAGTTACACGAAGTATAACAATTTGTTTCCTTTATTATAGCGACATTTTGAAGATTACCTAAGAAATACAGAAAACCGTGAGCTCAGCAAGTTTGGAATCTACTTGGTTCGACCTGCAAAACACTGCTTTCCGGTCTCGTAACGTAAATTACTATTAAGATTAATTTAGTTTGAAATGTGTATAGCTCAATACTGCCGTCATAAGCAAGAAGGCGGTATCTACAAAAAAAATGAAATTGAGTTATTGGTATCGTTGGAATTGGTACAAAATTCCAATCATTTTAGATAAGTAACAAATCGATATCTGCACTGTAACTATGATTTTCAGATGAAAAAAGGCGGTATTTACAGAAATTTTGTTACTTATAAAGCACAAGAAGGCGTCATATGCAAAATGCAAAAGTGAAAAGCAGTATCTGCGTGTAGAAGCCGCCTTCTTTTTTTGTTTTGTTAGATAACGCCTTTACTGTCTGTTTTCGTGGACGCAAATGTTCAGATACGGCCAACTGCCGTTTCATTAAATTAATAGTATCAAGTCTTCCATTATACAACATTTAAAATATTTTTTAGAGGAAGTTCAATCCCTTCATTTAAATAGGATTTTACAGGTAATAAGTTTTATGAATAATTTAGTTACATTAAACAAGTTATCTAATAATAATATTCTTGTAGATTTCCATGGGCGGCCCTAATGTTGATTGGAAGTTTTTTTCTTTATTAAAAGAACATCGGATGAAGTCAACAACAAAAAAGATACTTGATATTGGTTCTTGTGGGCTTCATATAGTACATGGAGCATTGCAAACTGGGCACAAATCTGCTGGCTGGAAAATGAATGAATTCCTTAGAGGAATTTATTATCTATTTAAGGATTCTCCCAAGCGAAGGGCAAATTTTCAAAACGTGACCGAATCCCACGATTTTCCCAAGAAATTTTGTGTAACATGACGGGTTGAGAATCATTCTGCAGCAACTAGAGCTATTGAAATTCTAGATCACATAAAAACTTACATAGAACACTCTAAAACTAAAATGCCAGTTAATATTTCAGTAACAAATGTTAAGTCAGGTTGTAAAGATTCATTTATAAAACCAAAATTAGCTTTCTTTGCTTTGATTGCTTCTATATTAGACCCATTTTTATAGAAGTATCAAACTTCTAATCCAATGTTATCTTTTTTAAAAGACGATATGGAAGCATTAATCTGAAATTTATTGTGTCGAATTGTAAAAGTTGATACATCAGATTTAAATATACAACAAATCCTACAAATTAATTTGGAAAATGCTTCTAATCTGAAAAACGTGAAGGATGTTGATGTGGGATTTGAAACAAGAAGGTATTTAAAGAACAAAAAATTAAATTAAAAAGACAAATTATTATTTTTAAAAGATTGCCAGCATTTTGTGAAGGCAACTGTAAAAAAAAATAACAGAAAGATGTATAAAGTATCTGTTGGTACATGCAGTTACTTCGCTTAATCCAAAAACAATTAATACTAATTCTGTATCATGGTTAATGGAAAAATTTGATAAATTACTAGAAATATTACATGATCATGAGTTTATTACAGCGACTACAGCAGAACGATCAAAAATTGAATATGCGACATTTATTAAAACTAAGATTTCTGAAATCGCTTTGTATAAAGAGGCTGAGAGACTGGATTGCTTTCATCATCGTTTGCTTGTGGGAAATGAATTCGAAAATTTATGGAACATTGTTAAATTCATTTTGATTATGTCCCATGGAAATGCTAATGTAGAGGCTGGATTTTCCATTAATAAACATTTATTAGTAGAAAATTTAAAAGAGGAATCTCTTACTTGTCAGCGTATTGTTTATGATGCTGTACACAGCAAGGGTGATGTTTTAAATGTTGTCATTAGTGACAAAATGAGATCCTATGTAAAAAATTCTAGCTTCAAATATAAGTTGGCTTTGGAACAAAGAAGAAAAGAAGAGCAACAGGAAAGTGAAGAAGCATCGCTGAAGAGAAAAGCCACGCAAGAAATATATATGCTAGAATCTAAACAAAAAAAAATAGAACGCGATACAACGTATGAGTCTAACATAATTCAGACAAAAATTGCTGAATTGAATGTACAAGTTTTGATATGAAAAGTTATTTTATGTGTTAATGTTCCTTTCTGTGTTTATTATTATATAGATCGACTGAAAGTGTCCGTTCAAGAGGGGTGTCCGCCTAAAAGAAATACGAAACAAAATCTGTTTTTTAATGAAAATTGTAATTATAGAAATTGGGACATTTAAAACGTATATGTATGTAAATGTTTTTAAAATAAACAAAAAACTTAAAACTTAAGGAAAAAATAAGGATTTGTTACCTTACAAAATATTACTACATACAAAATACTTTCTTTATGTTTTATATCAGCAGTTTGTTTTTCCGATATCAAAACGCTTGGATAAGTTCCTTACACTTAACTTTTCCGTATTGTGAACTTCAACAATCTCAATCTTTTGTTTAAGCGTGAGAATTTTTATATTTGGCGCCATTTCTACAATGAATGTGTCGCCCACTGTGTCTTTTCCGCATAGACGTCAGACTAATACTGAATCCCCGCGTGTACCGAAAGATTGAAGTCGGTGAATCCCCGGTTAACTCGGGAAAGTCCCTCAGTGAAGGCAGGCAGCGAAGTTGGCGAGCGGCGCGATTGAGAAATGAGACCAGGCGTTTATTTTTTATTTTGTTTTTTGTCCGTTTAAGAGAACATTTTCTTGTGTCCGCGTCCGTTCAAGAGAATGTCCGTCCAAGAGGGAGTTAACACAATGCAAATTATATGAGAGTCGGTCGGGACCATGAGAAACTGTCTGTCCAAGGGAGGTGACCGTGTATCCGCGAAGGGGAATTTCACTGTAACAGCAATAAGATAACACAAGAAAATAACACGTATTGCTTGAGTAAGAAAGAGATAAACATAATAGCAAATATTGGAGTAGGCCTGACGCACATTTAATTATGACAGATGTCAACCACACATGCCTACTAAAATAATTTTTTTTTGTATGGTCATCTCTTACTCAAGCATTCTATTTTGTTGTTCATGTTATCTCATTGCTGTTATATATCGGGTGTTCATAAACAGTCGTCATCCCAGTTGCTTTGAAAAACAAAATGTTATATCTTTGATTAATTCGTGCAACACAATGAAACGTCATTGAGTACTGTCATAGCGCATTTATTCTCAATTTTAATAGACATACGTTTCTGAAGTCGAAACCTACTGGGATGACGACTGTTTATGAACACCCGTTATAATTATGGCCCAATCCGTATTACAGCATAATTTTGATTTAGAGTAATGAAATAGTATATTGTATGTTAAGAGCTGAAAGTCCGTGCACTTTGAGTTGGCCGCAACGGTACAATGGTTAATTTGTACAGGGTCCGGCAACGAAGCGGGGGTGGAAGATATTTCTAAAACTATGAGAGTTGCATAAATATTGAGTATATAAAAGTTGTAGGTACTAAGGTGGTGCACATTACTAAAATAGTTTTGATTATACAGAGTGTCTCAAAAAAGTGTGGCGGATCAACTTATTTTTTTTTTAAATAGAATGCCGTATATTTAGGTAGCTTAAAAGTTTTGTATTGAAATACTCTTCATTTTCATATCAAGTTGTATGGGTCTAACGTCAACTGTTTTGGAGATATTAACGATTTTATGCAAAAAAATGCTGAACTTCAGACGACTGCTGTAAGCGACAGAAAACAATTGAATGAAGGAAAACGTTACCAAAAAATTAGGATTTTTGTAAACTATCTTTCAAGTGTAAAATGGTGGATCTGGGTATTAATGTTATACAAATTTAATTTCGATTTTTTTTCAAATGGAACGCCCTGTATATTTTTGTATTTCTGAAGAGCTCTTTTAATGAACTTTCTTTTGATATGTTACTTCAGACCTCTTAAGTTCTAACTGTTTTTCAGATATGCGAGTTTAAACATAAAAAACAATTTAAACCCCTTGAGATGCTTTATTTCAAGGGATAAAAAACAAACGCCTTTAAAATAATTAATTTATTCCTGCATTTATCGTTTTTTCGTGTTTATAATTTCCTGCATCAACACTGACTGAATTTATATTTTCTAAACCTGATTTTGTGCTTTTATTTTTAGAGAGATCATGCGTTTAAATCACTATTTTAAGGGCGTTTGTTTTTTATCCCTTGAAATAAAGCATCTTAAGGCGTTTAAATTGTTTTTATGTTCAAACACACATATCTGAAAAACAGTTGAACTTAGAAGTATGAAGTAACATATCAAAAGAAAGCTCATTAAAAGGGCTCTTCAAAAATACAAAAATATACAGGGCGTTCCATTTGAAAAAAATCGAAATGATTAAATTTGCAAATATTGAGCACCCTATATAAAATTAATACCCAGATCCACCATTTTACACTTGAAAGATAGTTGACAAAAATCATAATTTTTTGGTAACGTTTTCCTTCATTCAATTGTTTTCTGTCGCTTACAGCAGTCGCCTGAAGTTCAGCATTTTTTTGCATAAAATCGTTAATATCTCCAAAACAGTTGACGTTAGACCCATACAACTTTATATGAAAATGATGAGTATTTCAATACAAAACTTTTAAGCTACCCAAATATAGGGCATTCTATTTAAAGAAAGTAAGTTTGATTCGCCATACTTTTTTGCGACACCCTGTATAATCAAAAATATTTTAGTAATGTGCACCTACAACTTTTATATACACAATATTCATGTAACTCTAATAGTTTTAGAAATATCTTCCACCCCTGCTTCGTTGCCGAACTCTGTACAAATTAACCATTATACATTATAGAATAAAGCTTACTTGAAAATGGATGAATCTGTTATTAATTCATTTAGTTCATTTTTACAGTACAGTAAAAATTGCGCTTCCATACTTTGACCAAAATTATTGAAAAAGATATTTTTGTCAACTACACGGAAAAATTGCATGTTCAACACATTGGAAAAGTGATTCGTCCATGCTCACGTAAAACTTTTACATTCGCTGTAAAACTCTCCCTTTTCTTAACTTGTAGAACAATCTAAAGTACGTTTTTTTTTCTATAATAACTGTCAAAGTGTTACAATGTTGGTAGATATGTGATTAAAACGCTAGGAAATTTTTATACCACGTGTTGGTAGCACTTTTTTAAAATTATGGTTATGTGTCAATTTTGAATGTCAAAGTTTCTTAATTTGAACTCTTGACAAATTTCTTTAATTTTGCAAACGTTCATTATGTTTATTTTCAAATATTGTAAGTTTAATAATTAATAAACTAGCAGTCCAGTGAGACAAATGTCTCATTTAATAAAACAAAAAAGACCGTCCCGGACGGACGGAAATCACGTGATTTCTCGAAAACCGGAAGTGTCACGTGACTGAAATTCGGTTCCTGACCTGACATGACCATTCCAAACATATAACTTTAATAACTTTGTTCTCTATCTCTTACGGTTTGGCTGCTGAAACAGCGTCCCAGACAGACGGAAATCACGTGATTTCTCGAAAACCGGAAGTGTCACGTGACTGAAATTCGGTTCCTGACCTGACATGACCATTCCAAACATATAACTTTAATAACTTTTTTCTCTATCTCTTACGGTTTGGCTGCTGAAACAGCGTCCCAGACAGACACGTCTTTTAGATAAAGGATTTGCAATATTTTACTATGCTGTTCGTTTTACCCACTATTATGACATATCTATCAAAATGACAATCATTTTTTTAATGGAAGAAAAGAACTGAAAATCTATATACCAACATTATTAAAGCTAGGGACCCTGCAGGAATGCAACTTTTCCCCTAGAGTTGACCTTGAAAATTATTATAGAAAAAAAATGTACTTTACTATTAATTCACTAGCGATTTAAGAACAACTCGCTAGCATATAAACATTATAAACAGTTACTTATGGTTGCTATTATAGAGATAATAATAATAATTTCAGTTTAAAATGACAAAGAAATAATAATTAATCGAGTTATTTAACAATAACAGTAACGGCGTAACTGGAGACTTGAGTTACCGCATTTATATTTTTATGACGCTCAACGGCTTAAACCCGAAAAGAAACACAGATTGCAAGCAGCTGAAAATTATTTCGGTGGCACAAATAATTCTCACTTATAATCTCATAAGAGTATTAATTCTTTCCTGATTTTTTTTTGACTGCGTTCCAACAACGTCGTATTAATTAGGACGCCTTCCAGAGGCGAGCATTTCCTTTCCAGAAACTTTCCATTTGAAAATATATTTTTTGGAACTTTTCCTTACTACCAATCTCTAGCGTGCTTTTAAAACTTTCTTTAGTGCAACAAAAGTTATTACATTTGTCGTACATTTTAAATGCGGCATATGCCGCGGGTTTCAGCTAGTTTCCTTATAATTCATATAACCTAGCTGTAAACAAATCTCTGATATTCGACATCCTTTGCGTTCTTTATTTAGATTGTCGCCCTCACGTTAAAACCAGTTTCGATCTCGACCATTTTTTACAAATTATAACTTTTGTTGCATCCTCTCAACCAATCGCGACCAACCCAAAGTCATATGACAGGTTTTATAAAACCACATAATTTTTGTGAAGACATTAACGTGACGTTAAAGAAAGTCGAAAAATTAAGTTGAGTTGAGTATCACACCGGTTGGACGATTACTCGAGAACAGCGTAACCTATCAGGATAATTTCTATTAATAAAATAAAGAACTAAGCTTTTGGGCGAGATCGGGCACTGCGCTATGCATGTGTTTGTCGTATTTTATTTGGGTTACCAGTAACAGACGTTAGCAGTCGCATTCTTGGTTACAGTAAGATTTTTTATGGTTGCAAATTCTTTTAACCTTAGTCGTCGCACATATGGCGCGATCATGTATTTAGAATAACATGATAACGGCCATACCACATTGAAAGAACAGTGCAATAGATTACGAATCAATGTCAATAATATACCGAAGCGGCTTACACCGTCTTATCCTTGTTTTTGTTATTTTGGAAAATAATGGTTCGCCGTTATTCACTGTAACCCCTTTTAATGTTAATAATTAACTTCCGCTGACAGTCAACACTTCATCATGGAAATGTAGCACAAGGCTGTGGTTTAAGCTTTTTCTGAAGCTTTATTTAAATTAATTTTCACATTATAAAACCTTTATTAGTGAAAGTGTTTCCAGAAAAAGAAGCCACAAGACATCGGATTTATTTATAGTTGTGTTGAAGGCCTACGTAACTTGATAACACACCCCGTCGGTGGCCTCATTTACTGATTTTTTTCTATAACAAATGTTAAGGTGTGCTTTAATCGACTCAAAACAAAAGGTCAAGTGTTACTTTAACATTAAGGGTAGATAAAGTAGCACTTTAACATCAAGGGTAGATAAAGTAAGTTAATTTTCTTTTATTTAAATAAAATATTACAGCTTCGTATTATCCTAGCAACCCAATCTAGCTACTGGGATTTTAAAATGTGATTGACTTTCCTTATTTTCTTTGAAATTGAATTGTTAAAGTTCTTGCTATAGAAAAAAGTTTTGTATTATACACGACGATAAAGTTATTACTATCCACTCTTGAATCATTAAAGTCTCGACTTCGTCTCGACGTTAAACGATTTACTCGTGGATAAAATTTACTTTTCTCGTCTTGTATAATAAATTACTATTTTCTTGGCGAAGATTCTATTTGCCATTTTTATTTGAGTCTTCTTAAAATATGCATTATCCAATATTTCCGCTTATCTCATCACTCCTTGATGACGTTTAAGTCCGACAAATGGGACTGTACTGTATTAGTTTGATGTTATCAACACAAAATTAATTACAATATTACGAAAAATGAAAAAAATATATAAACTATAATTATAGTTATAGAGAATTGCAACATATAAATATTTGCTAGTTTAAATATTTAACTTAAAAATTTAAAAAAATTTGCTTTTCTGGACATATGTAGATTTACAATAAGATTAAAACATATCTGTAGTAAGATAGCATAAATATTTTGATATGACGAGAAACAATGCTAACGTGGGTATGAAAATGAATGCGTTCTAATTCATATTAACTACGCACTAGATTAGAGAACATTTAGTTCTGTTCAAAGTATGGGCAGACAAGACAATTAGGATTTTCAACTAGTAAAAGTGAGCACTTGAATATGGACTCAAATGACCGTATAATGTTATAATAATACGTTGAATGAATCTATTTTTTATAAAAAATATTGGAAAAACATCGAATTCAAAGATATGTCCCATATTAAAAAAAACATTTAAAACATACTAAGTCGTTAATTTTTCCATTCTAAGTCATTAATAAATATTTTTTAGGAATAGTGGGTTTAATAATTTTAGTTAAGTAAAAGAACAATTAATTATAAATACAAAACAGAATGTTTGTGCAATTTATAGAATTATATATACCGGAAATGATTAGAACACATTCAGGTTTTAAATGTTTTATATTATTTTATTTTTTGTGTTTAATAACTATTCGTAAATCATTCACAATACCGATAAAACAATTTCAATTTGAATAGAATACATAGGTAATTCAAGTAAAACTTGCTCGGTGAGCAAGAACATTAAATGTGAAGGCATTTATATGGAGTCGTTGGAAGCTAATAATGCTTTAAGCTCAGTGAAGCATTAATTTTGTTTTATTTCCCATTTGTATTTGTTATGTTCGCTCTTATATATCGCAAAAGATTAATTATTTTTTCGTCGGTGTTAATTACATTTAGGTAGAGAGTTAAAAAAAATGTTTGCTATATATTCTAATATGTGTTGAAAACCGAGATAGAAAATGAAAACTTTGCAATAGAAATATTATAATTTTCTTTTATCATGGATGTGCTATTAAAGGCATTCATATTTATGAATATGTTTGTTAATGCATGAATATACATTAATAGATATAATTTACTTCTTGTCACTTTTTAAATAATCTGTCTATGTTTAAAATCTATATATAATTAATTTAAATGTTAAAATGACTCATAGCATTTTACAAATCGTTATCCAAGTGTGTAGCAGTTTTACCACGCGGGCCACGTCATTGCATTCTTTCCATTAAAAATAGAAAATGTAGTACCCCTGTATATAAACCTCATACTTTGCATTTTAAATTAATCTGCTCGAATTTAAACATATGTATCCAGTTTCTTGGTATTAGCCTTGTTAATCCTGCCCATCTAAGGGCATCTCCAGTAGTTAGTATTGGCATACGCGGGCATTGACTAGTAGACAGCAATAATTTTCTTTTCCCGAAAGGATAACCCTGATTATAAAATACGATAGCTGAAGTGAAGTTAAGCAGATATTGATGAAGTGTTAGCTGGATAAGTGTGACACCTACTTATCTGTTTTGAATAGTGAAAACGGAATGCAAGCCAATTACAACTTAACAAATATTTCAAATCAAACGTTCGTATTTAAAGTAGAGAATATATTACATTTCCTTATATAAATTGCTTAATAGTGTATGTTACGATTACCAAGTAGATAAGCTCTTAAAAACGGAGTTTTCCGAATATGAATTTGGATAATTTTTCCAGCTTTTATTATATCGATTTTCCTATATAAAATGTTATTGAATAAAAAGATGCAACTGCTAAAGACCGCAAGTTGATTGAAACAAATCGAAACAACAAAATATCTTAAAAACATTGACAACTCGCGATATGTTTAAAATATTTTTCGTATTCTATATTAACATGGTAAGATAGATTATTGTTTTAAATATTATTATATATCCTAGCCTATTTCAACATAAGGAATATTATTTATTTATTTATTTATTTATTTATTTATAAGCAAGGCCGGACCAACAGTGACTGATTTAACAGCCATCCAATAATAGGTCGGCACTAAATTGTTATAAAAATGTAGAAAGTGGAATACAAAACGCAAATAACAACCAATTATTTTAAGCTAGAATTACTCTAAATATTACTGCAAATGGATATCCAAGGATTAATGAGAATAGGTGTCCAAATAATAACGCGTTAGTAGTTTTGACAATACTGCCAGTGGCATTACAAATACATCGAGATCTTGTAGTTCGAGATTATTGTAAGTCCTAACTAATCGAATAACAGGCGAGTTTAATTGAAAATTTGTAACTGCATTGATTGTGCCAAAACAAGGATGAGTGGCGAACTGGATACGATGGGGTTTTTATATGAAATCGAGAAATAATCGAAACGTCATTGTAATAACCTCCAATAAATTTATGTAGTTCTTTAAGATCTATTATATTTCTTCTGTGTTCCAGTGTCAGCATGGTAAACTTCGTCAGTTGTTTTCTATAGTCCAGTTTTACCTTTGTTCTACAGCAAACTATTTTTAGAAAACGCTTTTGAATTGACTCAATTCGTTCTATATGTATTTGATAAAACGGATTCCAAACGAAACTGCAATATTCTAGATGGGAGCGTACATAGGCGAAGTATAAGGTTTTCAGTGCTTCTACGTTTTGAAAGTTTTTTGTTGCGCGGACTATAAAACCCAACATTTTGTTGGCTTTGCATACGGTTTTTTCAATGTGGGTGTTGCAAGTAAAATCGCTACTCAAGGTGATGCCTAGATCTCGTATGCTAGTTACGCTGTTAAGAACGGTATTGTTTAATGCGTAGTTAAAAGTTATAATGGACTTAATTCGAAAAAAGGAAATTTTGTGACACTTTTGAATGTTTAAAATCATTTTGTTTTTGCTACACCAGTCGTTCAGGTGATTCAAGTCATTTTGAAGGGTAATACAGTCATTAACTGACTTAATTTCAGCAAAGAGTTTTAAATCATCAGCATAGAGCAGATATGAAGATTTGAAATTGAAAGTTAAATCATTAATAAAAGCAATAAATAGCGTAGGGCCCAGGTGAGATCCTTGAGGCACGCCCGAGAAAGTTACAATTTCTTCAGATTTGTACCCGTTGAGCACTACACACTGTTTTCGTCCCACCAGATAGGATTGAAACCAATTCAACAGTGTACCCGATATTCCAAAGCCTGCTAATTTTTGGATTAGTATTGAATGATTTACTTTATCGAAGGCCTTAGAAAAATCGGTGTAAACTGCATCGACTTGAGATCTCCTACTTATAGCATTTGCTATAAATTCAGTGTAGTAGAGAAGATTACTCGACACTGATTTGGCAGGAAGAAAACCGTGTTGAAATTGTGAAATAGAATTTTTGATATGACTTAAAAATGTTCTATTTACTAATGATTCAAAAATTTTACCAAAAATACTTAGTTTAGAAATAGGCCTGTAATTGCAAATTTTTGATTTATCCCCGGATTTAAAAATCGGCGTCACATATGCTAATTTCCACTGTACGGGGTAAATTCCTGCTTGAAGCGATTTATTAAAAATTAACATTAATGGATAGGCTAATGAGTGTGAACATGTTTTAATGAAATATGGGTGAATGCCATCTGGACCTGGAGACTTGTTTATTTTAATATTTTTAAGAAGGGTTTCAACCTCTAGAATATTGCATGTGATATTACTTAAATTATCTGTGGTAGTGTATTGGTGAGCAGGATAATTTATGACCATATTAGAATCGTTTTCGTATACTGATTTAAAAAACTGACAAAAGAGATTAACACAGTCAATTGGGTTATCGACTTGGGTATTATTATGATGTAATGTTTTAGGTATTGAATTGTTTTCTTTATTTTCTTTGACAAAAGACCAGAAATGCTTGTGATTACGTCGAATATTCAGTTCCGAGTCGAGTATGTACTTCTTGAAACATTCATTTTTTAGTTTTTTAATTTTAGTTCGGATGCTGGAGAATAATGTATAATCTGAAGCATTCTTATAGGTCTTATATTTCTTTCTTATTTTGTTTTTTTGTTTGATCAGACGTATAAGTTGAGTAGAAAAACCAGATTGGATAGAATTTGTTTTGTGTTCTATTTAGTGGGACATACTTTTTTATGGTATCATTGACAATTTCGTAAAATTTCTCAACTGCATTATTAACACCGAGAGGATTTATACAGCACGACCAGTTCGTCGTCTCAAATACGCGATTTATGGTGTCATAGTTAGCTTTCCAATACCTGTATTTTGGTACAGGTTTTTCATCTAATTTAGAGAGTTTATCAGCAGAAAATTCAATAAGTAGTGGAGGATGCTGAACGTCGATATTTGATAGAGGAAAATTTGAAATGTCAGTGATTGATAATTGAAGATTAGAGAAAACTAAATCAAGTAAACGTCCGTTACTATTTGGAAACCTGTTCCTTTGAGTTAAGTTAGCTAAGTGCATGCAGTCTATCAATTGTGAGCTGGTGTTGCTGCTACCACCAACATATTCGACTTCTAAATTTTCATGAATTTGCCACTGGATATCAGGTAAGTTATAGTCCCCTAATATAATAAAATTTGTGTTGGAATTTTGAAGGTAACAGTTTTCAACACTTTGCAGATGACTTTCGTAGGTGGTAGCTGCAGTACCAGGAGCTATATATACACAGCAGATATTTGTTGTGAAATTTGAGCGGTTATTTGATACTCGAATCCACAGATCTTCCGCGGAAGTCCTCCCATTGTTGTTGTCGAGTTGTATGTAGTTTTTTTGAAACGGCAATAAGGACACCTCCCCCTCTCGTAATGTTATCAGTGTAGTTCCTATCACGGCGGTAAACAATATAACGGGAATCAAAGACTTCCGCAGAGTGTATGGACTCGAGCAGCCAAGTCTCCGTGAAACAGATTATATCGTAATTGTTGATTAAGATTTCGTTTTTTACATCAATTGTTTTAGTTCGTAGTCCTCTAACATTCTGGTAATAAATAGATATCGCCATTGCAAAAAACTATATCTAACAATAATAAAGATTTTTTTTTACGATATTTGCTATTGAATTTTTTCTAAATCGCTTGCGGACTTAATCCACAAAGCACGCGATTCATCATTTTTCTTAGCAAATATGTTGTAGTCTTTCACCCAAACATATTTAAAGCCTAAGGGAAGACACTTGCGACGAGTAGCAAAGAACAGATTTTTATTACCTGGCGACAGATGCTCGTTTATATAGATGCGTTCATTGGAGTTGAAACCAACTGATGATGCATTGAGAATCCTTTTTTTCTTAAATGACTGAAGTAATGCCTGTTTCGCTTGACGGGAAAAGAACTTCACAATTATGTTTTTGGCCTCGTAGAATTATTATTAAATTTTGCCACACGATGACAGACTTCAATATCTTCGGCCTTGACGTTGCACTCCAGAGCGGAACTTATTTTGACGATGACATCCGTTACATTTTCGGCTGAAGATTCAGGAATGCCTTGCACCTCAAGATTATTTATTCTCGAGTATTGTTCAAGATGATTTAATCTCTTATTGATTTCTTGTACTTCAGCCTTCAAGATAGCGTTTTCGCGTTGAAGATTTTCAATTATAGAAATTTTGTTTGAAAATTCTTTCATGCGGGAGTCGAAGTCATCAATCTTATTCGAGCAAAAATTCACTGATTTTAGCAGATCAGATTGTGTATGCTTTATATTATCGAGGTCTCCTTGAACTTTGTTTACGGCCTTCATGACTTGGTGTAGTGTTATTGTTTCTGAGGAAGAACTTGCTTTTAAATCCGATTTGTTATCTGCAGGTGTTGATTGTTCATTACACTTTGAGCATTTCCAAATTATCCCCGGATTTGATAATATTTCAGGTGATAGCTTAATACACGTAAAGTGAAACAGCTGCTTGCATGTACCCGCACAAGGGACTGCATCCTTTTTCTTGCGATCTGTAGATTGCTTGCATATTCCGCAGTCAGGCATCTTGCTGATAAACTTTAACGGTATATTATCACACACAAAACAGGTATGAAATTTAAAATGTACTTGAGCGGTTAATTGCTATTTGTTTAGTTATTAAGCAGGAGCACTTTACAACACATCCGCCTTCTACGACTACAACACACGAATGAACAGAACAATGTTAAAAAACATTGAAATAATATTGTATATATATATTTTTAATTGTATTTTTTTCTTTCAGGTAAGTTCATTTATTTTCTATCTTCGCTTCGTATTGCATGGGTAAGTTTTGTTCATATCTGCTTTAGATTACGTGAATATTTTGTTAAGTTTTGAACTTTTTTATTTTAGTTATTATGACTGGTTATTTATATGAAAATCTGAAGTTTTCCGCAAGCGAAACCAATGAGGCTTTATCTGATTTCGAAATACGTAGTACTATAGGTAACTGAAAGTTTCTCTAGGCACGGATATCTTATATTAATATGATTTTATTGTTATGTACATTCATCCATTTCTTACAATATTTGCCAAGTATTTACGGTGTTGTAGATGGACAGTCTGTGATATTAATACTTTCTTTAAAGTGTTGTACAAATAGTAAATAAGGGAGCTCCAAGGCTTGCACTATAAAACTCTGTGTTATGTTCTAATTTAGCAAAATATGTTTTCTTATTTTATTAATTTCAAATTCAGCAATATCAATATCTTTTATTCATCATGCAGGCAATATGTTTTTTTTGTAGAAAGACATTCGTACATTCACTATTTAACATAAAAGCTATCGAAATAAGTAGATGCTTGTGGTTATTTAAATTAATCAATTCTCATCAGATGGTTGATAGTCGACATGAGAATGTATCGGTAAGGTTGTTACTGCTGTTTTGGTTTTGTTTAAGAAAAAAATTTATAATTAAGAATAAAATATATGTATTTGGACCAGAAACAGCAACATAAATATGCCTGGCAAAACAGTAGAGGGCACACAACGGTTGACTATATCGCGTCAAATCGGAGCACACACATCGAGAATATAGGGTAGGACAGGTTGAGAAAGATATCACCGTTAATTGTGTTTAAAAAGAGAGACAAGTTTTCAATATGCGACCAGTCATTGAAAAGTTCCTGAAATATAATAGACCGGCATTCCTCTGTTTTATAGACCTACAAAAAGCGTTTGACATGAAAGACGATACCTATTGGCACTATACAGATGATCTGTGATATATATACATATATACTGACAACCAAGCCAGAATAAAGACAATCGGGGCATCGATGTTACTATAAATTCACTTATCCCCTTTCTATTTAATTTAATTATGGATAAGATAATAAAATATAGTTATACGCGAAGAGGATATGTAATGGGAGAAAATTAAGTAAAAATTGTTGCGTATGCCACCGATGTTGTACTGTTTGTGCGGATGGATGGTGATTTGCAAAGATTACTTATGGGATTTTAATGGCAAAGCGAAAGAATTTAACATGCAAATATCGATTGAGAATTAAATCTATGATGATAATTAAAGAATATATTCGCTGCAAAATCATAGAATAGGCTACGAGTACTGCAAAAGTACAGTAAGATCCATCATATCATACAAACCGGAAACAAGTCCACAAATGGAGATAAAACAAGTAATGGAGACAACAGAGATGAAAGCACTAAGATGCATAACAAAGAAAAAAAGTGGACGTGACTACCTCCCTGGACTTTCCCATACTGGAAACTGTTCATATCGTCTTTATTCAACAGTCTTTACAACATATCAAAATTTCAACTCGATGACTCACGTCTTCACCGTGATAAGCGTTTACACTTTCACGTAAATTGCGGGTAAATATAAAAGAATGTGTAGTTCAAAACGTGACCACCGAGCTTCTGTAGATGGCGCCAAGTGGACAAGCCGCCACTGTGCTAGTTTATGTATTATTTTCCTCAAAACGGCTGTAGCACCGAGGTGAAATTTTCTAAGTACCTGGAAATTATATTTTCTAGGGCATACAAAAATCGATTTTTTTATTTTCGCGGAAAAAGATTCTTTGACGCAAAAATATAACAACCGTTAGAATAAAAAAATTATTTTTCAAAAATAGAGGGGGGAGGGGGGCCGGTGCGCTTACATATATCCACGAGTGTAATATTTTTTTTGCATATTCATATGCTCCATTATGCACTGAGCAAATTAGTGAAAACCCCAGCTACCTATCTTGTTTTGTTTATTAATTAAAGGGGTTTAAATTTTCAAACTTCAAAGCTTCGTAGAGGGCGCCACAGATAATTCATGAGATTCTTTAAAAAACAGATCGATAGCCCTTTTCGGGGTCTATCAGTGTATGAAGTTTAAACAAATTCCTGTAGGCAGTTTTTGAGAAATGATTTTAGAAAATTTCCAAAATTTTGAAAATTTTTAATTTAGGCCCCTTAATATTTTTTCAAAACACTTTTTATATCACCTCATGTTAGCCTTCATATACTATTCAGAAAAAAAAATCAATTGAATCGATTCATCCGTTTTTGAGTAATAGGGCGTTAAACTCAAAATTTTCAAAAAATCATAGCGCCCTTCATTTTAAACCTAGCGAGTTCGGCAAAAAACTTAACAGATTTGTCGTATGACCCTCTATCGTCATCCGCGATAAAATTTTCAAAATTTTAATCACGAAAACAGTGATACCAAAAAAACATGCGTAACTTCCGCTTCCGGTTTCGGATTTTTTTGAAAAGCTTATTTTGTCGATGAATTTTCGATACACCCCCGCATTCCAAAGCGCATCAAAATCGGAGCAATACTTTCGGCTGTAGGAGCGTCACCCACCCACACACCCACACACCCACACACCCACACACAGACAGACATTTTTTAAAAACCACTTTTTTGGGTTCCTAGAGGCCCAAAACGGATATTTCTGTGAAAATCTCGATTTCCAAAATTTTCATGATTCCAAGACTTCCCTATACCTGGGTATGGGAAAGTAAAAAATATTAGAGACCGAGTACGTAGCTCAGACGGAAAATGTGCAGCATAACACCGATATAGGACTGGATAAATAATCGAAGATAAGAATGGAACGAACATACCTCCGGAATGACTCAAAACAGACTTGTGAAGAAAGCAAGGGACAAATCGCCTGCAGGAAAGAGACGCATAGTTCATCCAAAACAAATGATGGAATGGTTGTTTGTAGATATGGAGGTCAGCAAGCATATTTTGGTGTGATCGAATAACAAATAAGTTAAAGAACGAAGCAGAATTACAGGAATCATATTGGAAAAGGTAGAATGGCGACAGCTATAGTGTTGTGTGGGCGTCTTCAGCGGATTGGCGATACAAAACTATTAATGAACGCATGAAGAAAAGCTGGAACGTAGAAATAAAGAAGCCATACTTGACCGTAACTTGCAGAAAAAACAATAGGAAGATCAAAATAAATAGAATCTGGGCATCTGTCAAACTAGAAGATCGTGGTTCTTGTTTTAGGTTACAAATTGGTTTTTATTCTTCCAAATTTTGTGTAATAATTATGTTTTTCTACGACCACCACTAAAAGTAGGCCTTTTAGTGCTAGCTTTTTTAACTAAAATGACGTTTTGTAATTTAGCGTGTTTAAAAAGAGATCAGTCAGATGTGTACTATTTTAATTACCTTTGATAACTGAGTTTGACAGTACTGGCTCCACAAACATTCCCCTGCGCGTCAAGGCCATCTCTTTATTATGGCATAAATTATAACTGTGATAAATGCAAACCTTTGTTAAATCGACATTTCTGGATTAATATCAAAAAATGTAAGGTCGTAGAAAAAATATTGTATGCAAACTCGTGCTAAAAGTGTTATTGCATTCATGTCTCGTGCATAAACATCAACTTTTAGCACTTGTTGCATAAATAGCTATTATCTACTTTGATGTCACAATATGGTTATTATAACACCGAAAACGTGCTACAATGGAGTCCATTATAACACTGTTTTTGCATTGTTATTTTCATATGAAAAAACATTGAAACAGCCCACTTGTTTCGAATAACTGACAGATTGTCACATTTCTGAAATGTCAAAATTAAAAGTTTTTAATGACTTTATTATGTAAAGTAGATAAAATAGTATATTATCCTCGTTCAATAAGAGACATTGTAGCACTCGTGCTACAATAGGCCCTCTTGTTAAACTAGTATAATAATATACTATTAAATATATCAAAGCATATGGTTTCTGCGATATAGAAGAAATTTACTAGCTAAGTAGTAATTAGTAATATTTATATTTTGAAAAAATAGGTTGTACAATTGCGATCATAAAAAGGTGCACGGTTTTTAGCTACTAAGGCACTTTCTTAATTTTTTCCATACATTATACAACTTACAGAATCTAAATTGACTCTGAAGGTAGGTCATGAAAGGCGCTTTGGTCATATTTGATTTCACTGAATTGACGATTAGTGGAAAGAAGTAATTTTCAGACATACAAAGTTTGGTTACATTTTAAATGACAAGTAATCAGTAGCGGTGGATAGAGGGATTTCGTTTGCGCAGTGACTAACGTCATATGACAGATTATTTGCGTTTTAAAGTGTGAAAATTGCAGTTGCTGTTATTGTTGCTATTTTTGTGTGTGTTGTTAATTCTGTTTTGAAATGCGCCTTACCACAATATTGATTAAGCCTCTGATTTATTGTGTCATTTAGCTTAAATAAGGTTAACAATTTAATGTCAATATGATAGATGTCAAAAGTGTTACCAATACAAAACTTGTAAATTACTAGATTCTAACATTAGTTCCGATTTTCACCGCCCTTAATCTAGAATCGGTAAGCTGTAACTGACTATTGTCAATGGCGTTATTTTTTTTCAAATAATTTAAAAATAAAGTGATGACATTGACATTTAAAAAAGTTTGTAACGCATATGATTAAAATAAAGTTTTAAAAAAATGCGTGCAGCTTTGGATGATCGTAATGGCAATAATATTAATTAAGTACGAGTATTCAATGTTTATAGAACCTGAAGAAAATGTTTTGTAAATAACAAAATCTTGCCCTTTATTTAATATTTATTCAGAAAATATATTTTATTATTTTAAACGTCATAAAAGTGACAACTTATGTGACTTGGTTGACAAGGTAAATATGTTACTTTTAGGCCTAGGCATAAAAGTGATTACTTTTATGCCGGCGGAGTAAAAGTACTTCAAAACTTTCAAATATTTTTGACATTGGCTTTCTTGATTGTCAGAAACTGACCTAGACATCAATTCTCGATAATCGAATTTGTTAAATACATTTTGTATTTATATTAGTTCGGGCGTTTGAAAATAAAAGAATATAGCCTATACTATTCGGAGTAAAAGTGACTTTGCGTACCTCGCCCGCTAGCGTTCGTCAGTCAAACGCGTCCGGTCTCGCCACACAAAGCATCACTTTAACTACTTACAACATAATACACTATTATTATGATATCTATATTTTCTGTCGAGTAGAGACTTTTAATACTACAAACAAATGGAGAATAAAAGTCGGCTATGTTAAAAAGATGAAATGGATTGTAAGAAAATCTTCAATTTTTATCTTCAGAGAAAAATAATCGATATGTTCTGATTATTATGAACAACTACTTATGTTTTACTCATAAATTTTAAAATCATGTTTTGTTATTGTTTTGCTGATCAACACATTTGAAGAGGAAGTCGCTAGTAACTACTAATGCCGCCGAGGTGATAAAATTCTCGATCTCGCCTCGTCTCGTCTCGAAATTCGAGATCGAGATTGACATTTTTCGATATCGATATCGAGATTAATGAAATTCTTGAATATTTGAGACGAGATTAACTAAATTCTCGATTTCGATAGTTTTTCACAGAACACACAACGTAGTAGTGATGCCGCCCAGACGAGATAATTCTTGATCTCGTCTCGAAATTTCAGCTCGAGTTTGAAATTTTTTATTCTCGAATATTTCAGAGGAGCAAGATTAATCAAACTGTCGAATATTCGATATGAGATTAACTAAATTACAGTTTTTACATTGTATTTTTAAAACTCGCATAAGCAGTAAGCACATAGAACAGTTATAGGACTTTAATATTTTAAAAACTTTACAAGGGTTACCCTAGAATAACCGCAGCCCCACTTCTGTGTGTGCCGAATGCATGTATTTAAAATTCGAGAATCAAGATTCTTGAGCTCGAGAACGAGAATCCATTTTAAGAATTATCGAGATCGAGAATGAGTAAATCTCGTCTCGTCTCATCTCGCGACAACAGTACTAGTTACTGTTTGTAAGACTTGTAAATAAAAGTTTCGAGAAGAGAATGTGGAATCAAATGAAGCTTAGTTGAGTATGTGTTTGCGTATTACCTTTGCTTAGTGGATATTTTTATTAATAGGTAACCGGTAGAAGTTGTGTGGGTGTGGAACGTCGAAAACTCTGATAAGGGTTAATATGTAGAAATATAAGTACATGTGAGTATTCGAAATGGATGTCTTCACAAGAAGATCGTTGACGCTCTTTAGTCTTGTGGAAATTATTTCAGTATCTTTACATTTACGATGAAAAACTAAAAAAACAGATGGGTTTGGCTTGTTTAATTGGTCCAATTAGACAAATGTTTCTGATACAGTTGCATTTTAATAATGGTGAATCTTAACTTACACAAAGTTAGCTGTTTATAAATATCTTATTAAAATATTTTTCTTCAAGCATTTTGCTGATGCTGATAAAATAATAAACAACGACCAACTGCAATAATCCGAAAAGCACATTCCTTCTGCGTCTTTCAAACTATTTATTACCATAAACATGAGATCTACATACCCTCTTAGACGATAAAGCCTTTCCGCTAACATATGAATGATGTATGTGCAGTGGTCTCTTGATTTAGTGATCCGAACAATAAATTCAAATCGCTTTCTGCGATGTTAGAGGAGCTGCCTCGCAGGTAATTTCATCCTCTCCTCGTTTCGCGTGGTAATCCTGCTCTAAATGCAGGAACGGGTTCGCAGCTTTGCTCAAGTCGAAATATTTAAATCAAATAGTACTATATCATACTTTCTAATTAATCGAGTGATTTACGGCCTTACGGAAAATCGCTTGCAAGCTGCAAAATGATTTATCTCGCCATTTGCATGGACCGTGGAGGCTCGAAGTGCATGTCAAACTGCAGACGTGTACTATTACTTATTATGCAAACACGGATGACATGGATGTCTCCAGGCTCTGCCGATCCACGCCAAACAGCGACGGACGCATCCTGCTTCAAAGCCAAGAACAGGATCCAAGATCTCGCAGCCATTGTTGCAAGGGTCACTTCTCGGTTGTGCAACTTTCTCGTGCCCGAACCGTCCGTTATTAAGGTTGTTGTTAAGGTTCCGCCACGGCATACGCGTTGTCAAACTTTGAGGGAAACTAATCGTTCGGGCTTCTCTCTTTCACATTAAAACAGTGTCGAAAACAATTAAAACCTTAGTTTCAGTGCCTTTGTAACGTGATCCTGACGTGTAATTAATTATGTAGTCACGGTGCTGCGGTATGTAAATCGCCAACTTTGCTCACATGCAAAATTGCAAAACGAAACAAAAGCCGATAGCCGAACGGGAAATGCAGTTTGAAAGTATATTAATTGAAGTGTAGACACTGCACAATTTATACTTCCCTGTAAATGAACACTGGAATTTTACATGCCTTGAACATGAAGCTCGGTTTAATAATTTCTATTTTGATGACTTGCTATGGTAGATGGTAAAATACAGTGGGTCGGTAAGAAGTGTATTTTAGAATAATAAAAATAAATGTAGAGTATATTCTTTAACGTGTTTCCACAGCATTACACACCATAGGGATAACATAATACTATGATATAAAAATGCTTTGATCACCGGCACTCTGAAACGTTTGCTTTTTGACTCGCACTTCATACGAGCTAACCTGCACTTACGACTGTTTGTTGCAATTATGAGTGTGTTTATGACACGTAGTTAATAAATTTGAATCATTATTATAATATCGACAAATATACGGTACTAGCAAAGCATACATTGTGAAATGGGAACAGCTAAAAGCAAATAGCGAGCCAAAAGGTAAACGTTTTAGCGTGCCGGCGGTCACAGCACAATTTAATATTTCTCTTGTACTAGTATTACTCGTATTAACTCGTATGGTGCTTACCTTTGTGAACACATGGTATAAAGTATAATATAACTTTATTTATCATCATTTGATATAATATACGGTTCTCTAGCAATTTCAGCTTTACCTGACTGAATTTTGAGTATATTCACACCAAGGCCCCAACATGTTTACACCATAAAAAAGTTTACAGCAAGATTGATTAATCTATAGTGCTGTAATTTCCATAAAATGAATCCGGAAGTCCAGCCCTACCTTCCTAAATAGCTATTTATGTAACAAGTTGCAAAATGAGAGTGTTTTCACACTAGATGTGAAGTTTGCCTTACGAGCGCTAACGAGTTGGGCAACGTGTTGCATGCAATAATTTCTGTAATTTTGAGTAATGTTAATTTTCTACAAAGTTGATCTAAATTTTCATATTAGCACTAGTGTCAATATAAAATCTCGACTGAGTCAAATCCATACAGTAAAATAATTCTTACGCTGAGCGAATTATTTATTTGATTAGGTTTTATTTGTACATTTCTAAAATCTAGTTATTTTCATACGGTTTACATGCAGAGTTAACTATTAGCCTATTTATTCAAACTTAATCTATTGCATTATGTTAGTTGATTATGGCTTATTAATATATGCATGTTACCACATTTGAATTTTATTGTTATTATTTGTTCGTTTCCTTTAGCATTAGTTGAAACTTTGACTTTCAGATGATCCACCTGGAGCATTTATTCTTTCCATTTAGGGAGTATTTATAAATATTGTGGGATTTCAAGTCCTTAGAAAATTTAGACTTCAAAGCAAGAACTAATAGGGCTATACCCTTTATTTGCTATGATTATCTCTTACTCGCGGATAGAAATTCTGTAGCAAAATATTTAATTACCTTTTATCCAGTTCATACATTTGTTTATTGTGCATTTATTTGTAGTTTAATTAACGGGCACCATGATGAGTTGTTTAAATAGCAAAGACTGTCATTTGCAGAAATTTAATGAAGTCCGGTAAATAGCTGATCAAGATATTGCTAGCGCACTCGGTTTTGCAGATTATAAAGTACTAGTTGGAAGTGTAGAGTACATATTTTTCATACATCCCAGTAAAACGAATTAACGAGATGATAGATCAGGTGACTTTGGCGACCATTTTAGTTTGCATTTCGCTTATCAAAAACCTAAATATTCGTAAACTACCCTAGCATTGAGGGTGGGGGGGCACCTGCTGGTTAAAAATATTGTTTGCAAAGCTCATAAATAAATAAGTTATATTCCGTTTTGTTGTAAATTTCGCCACATTTGTGTCCATTTTGAAAGAAAAATGTTGCCGTTTTTGCTGTGTAATTTTTTGGATCAGGAAAGTAAACTTTCCCTGACTCAATACAGGAAAAGCCAGACTACTACGCCAATGATATAATTTTGCCATTTTCGACATATATCAAATTAACTATTCACCATGCAAATAACAAAAACAAGCTCTATGTCTAGGTCTTTCTGTGGTTCAAAGCTCACCTAAAATTGTAGATTTTCTTCACTATTCATCATATTGTGACTCTACCTATGAGAAGTGTAGAGGAGAGGAAATATCAACACCTTGTAGTTTTCGAGAATACGAAGTTTTTTAAGTTAAAATATTCCAATTGATACTGAAGGAATGGGATTGTATGGCGATGCTATTATTTTATCTAATATAAACCAAGAGGCTATTATTCTTAAAATTAATCAAATATGCAATTTTAAGATTTGTTTTCTCTCATATGTTTTATGAATAAAGGCTGTTTTTTTAAATCTACCACTTGTTATTATGTTGGCGAAAAAAAAATGATCAAACAGTAACTTCTGTCTTACTAAATATGGCGGCACTTATGCAAAAGTTATTTTTGTTCTTACTATTAACGCGTGTGCATCGTTAAGTGTAGATATACATTTTACAATTTATTTGACCAAAAGTTGAAAGACGCCTTAATTAAGTGTTTCCATGAATTATGCAATTTAACCCCAAATTTGAGTTATCGCCAGGTAGAGGAAAAGCTTTCAAATATATTTTCATTGAATTAATTTTTTTTTATTGTACTTTGTCTTTAACATCGACGACTAGTCTTGGACAATATTATTCTTATGGTTAGGTTATATAGAGCTACAGGCCGCAGTATAATAAACATAGTTAATGCTGGTCATAAAGAGAAATCATCTGAGAGTTGCAGTGGTCGAAAGAAATCGAACTTTTCATGACGATATTTTTTTTCGTGAAGAGATAGCTCGCAAAATTCTTGACTACAAACGAAGAGAGGAACATTTTAATTTAAATCGCTTGTTACGCTTTGCTAAAGAAAATTTAGATTATAGATTATAGAAAATACAAGACAAATTTTAGTGGACCAGCCACGATAATATTACAAAAGCTACATTTCTGAAAACTTATTTTAAATATAAGGAAGACTACCCCAATATAAGATTCATTTTTATTGATAAAACCTGATTTTATAAAAACGGTTCACCTACTAAATCTTCAAATTGAAGAAACCAGGAGGTGAACGTATTACGGTTCTTCATGTTGGATCTTCTGATGACTTCCTGGAGGGCGGTAGTTTACATTTAAAATCCAGAAACAGCGACAGGAACTACCATAAAACTATGGATAGTCAGCTATTTACATTTGATGGTTTTCAAAATGTTATTATTTTTGACAATGCTTCAGATCATTCTGTCCGTTTAGACAAACCTATATAAACTGCTGGATAAAATTATCGCATCACAAAAAATGTTCTTAAAGGTCTCTAGTCTTTGCAGAACAGATGCAGTTGTTTCGATTTGTTTTGCAAAGTGTAGTTGGCCGCAATAAATGTCTCTTCATAATAGTCCTTTTTACTATTGCGAAGCTCTAACACGTATAATAATATGAAAAATTTTGTTTTCAGAATATTTTTTTGTGATGCGAGAATTTTGTCCAGCAGTTTATAAAGTATAACGTTCCATTTGAACTTCCATAATATATAAAAGCTCAATTATGGCAGTCATTTGAACCCATTTTACCAAATTCTTCGATAAAGCAGGAAATTGACACAATTTGTTATCAACATGCTATAGATGTGTTAAGAATTTCTTCATATCATTATGAGTACAATCCCATGGAACTGGCCTGGACATTATGTAAACAATACTATAACAAACATGTAAATAGTGTAACTGAAAATAAAAATAGAGCAATAAACTTATGGACAGAAGCAATATCTAATTTCACCCCTGAAATGTGGTAAAATACCGGGTGTCTTAAAAAGCATTACGTCTAGTATACTTTAAATTTCCAACAATGCAATACCAATAAGAATCTTGCGGCACATACAAATTTATATGCAAACAAAATTCAAAACCTACTAGATGTAATTCTTTTTAATACATCCGGTAGTATTCATCATGCCGGGCTCCATAGCTCAGTGGTAAACATTCTGGCTACTGATCTAAGGGTCGAGAGTTCGATCCCCGATCCCCTTTAGGTTTTTAAGAAATTAAAAAATGCTGATGAAAACCTCTACAGAATGCCATCATTCGAAAGTGATGTAAAGCCGTGGGTCCCATGTTACTACGATGTGCAGCATGTAAAAGATCTCTTGCTAAGGTTGGAATTCCTTAGTCTCGGCAAAATTCTAAGTAAGGCTAAGGTACCTGGTACTCTGCATGCCTAGACCTTGTTCACGGGGTTGGCAAAAAGGGCCTATGAAAGCCTACTTGCTTAACATGAGTCTTCATCATTGTGGAAAAACTAATCTACGACGATTGGCGTAAATATATGGGCATGTCTAATATAATTTCTCCTGGGTCGTGATTAATGGAATACTTCTCTTTCGGTAAAACTTGTGATAGCTAAAATATAACAACCAGGTAGTCTAAACTCCTACAAAAGTTCTGGAAGACCAATTCTGTACTATAAAAATGCTCAATTAAGCTCGCGGATGCACGTCAGCAAATACCAGCACCAAACGAGATAATTGTCTGAGTAAAGCGTTCACCTCAAGTAATGGATAAATGTCGAATGCATGATTTATTGCACATCGTTTCGGAGAGATTCATTTAGAAGTGCTTATCAGATTTATGAGTTCAGGTGTACTGTACGAAAGCAGAGGTGAAATTCTCAGGAGATGGAGAATGTTACGAATGGAGTGAAGTATTAGTTATCATCGTGATTAATTGAAACGGATTTTGGATTCAGAGCCTCTTAAATTTGCTGTATCAAATCAAGTAAATCAGGGATATTTTTGAAGTTTTATTATTTCCAAACCTATGGAGGAAAACGATCATTACGACTGTATTGTTACCCAATATTTTAAGGGGGATAATTTTCTTCAGATTAAGCGTATGAATGAAGGTGGAAGCTAGGGCGACAAGTAATTTAGCAAATAAAAACTGAAATATTATGTACAAGACGATGTATTGAGCTGTCTCTTGTATTACGTATCATTGGATGGTATTTCTCGTGGATATTATAATATCGTGTGTTAAAAACTCATTTAGGATAGGCCTTGGAAAAAAGATAAAAAATCTGATCATGTCTTAATTTAAGTCTGTAGGTGAATGTCAGATTGCATTTTGTTTATGAAAACACTGTGACAAGCAAAAGTTTACACTGCATTAAGTTTACTTGTATCAAGCAAACAGGAAAATAAGATGGCATTTGCAAAACAACGAGTGTATTAATCATAACAGTCAATAAAATTTGATTTTTATTGAGTGGTTTGTGTATTTTTAGGAAAATAATTCAGAGCCAATCAAGTTATGGCGACACAATTTATTCATGGCATGCTGCGAAAGAGTTTTTTCTAACACATTTTTTAATTTATTTAATCTACGAGTCTACGACCAACAGTTACACACAACATATGTGTATATTGTATGTAGCATGTGTTGTGTGTGGTCAGGTTACTCTTTCTCATACACCAGTCTTCCGGGAAGAGTATTATAGAAAGTACTAGAATATTCCAATAGTCAATGTAGTCAGTATATTGTTGAACAATAATAATGATTTATTCATTTCCATAATAATAAAGAAACAATAATGAGGTAATAAAGTAACCTAGTTGCGTAAACCAACTGGAATATTGTAGAGCAGCATCTGCTCTGTACATTCGGTTCCCCTATGCCAGGAAAAAATATTAATTCGCAAACAGACAAAAGTAAAAATACATGTGAGAGAGACAGGAAAATACAATGTTTATATTTATATATTCTATACAGATTGTATAGTGTCGACAGTGATGACAATGAACTACATTTTGTGAATGTGAATTTGGCAAAATTTGTTTTTGAACAGTTTTTCAGAATATTTTTTTAAGAAAACGGAAATAATGTAGACAGCTAAAGTATTATAAAAAAGATATACCTACTTCATACACAGCCTGTGGTTGATAGGATGGTATTATTCCACCTTTTTTAAATCGTTAATTTAAATTATGTATTCCATCAAAAAATATTCTATAATATAAAAAATGAAGACATTATACAGTAACTATCTTGTGATTGAGGTGAACAGCACCTAGCAATCTGCCAATCCCTTTGAAACATGATCAAATGCTCTAACACGTTGAATTCTTTTATAACAGTTTGCTTATATTAAACCATAGAAGGCTATTAAAGTATAGTGCTTGCCATATCTCAGCGACCCTGCGCAGTGATCGAAATTCTGTAAATACGTCATAAGCAAGGCTACAGACCAACCTGAAAATATCATTGCGATTTTACTGCGTTTGATATCATTTGCTATTTTTGTGCTTATAAGTTAGTTTTTGCGTTCTTTATCTACTTATATTCCCGTTTATTATAAAAAACAGTTTTATCAATTAAATACGAAATATTGACACAACCTATTTTAAATTTCGCGCCTGCAAGCTAGCCTGATATTTTTAGGTTGTACTGAAAACACCATTTGGGCGTCTCGCTCTACAGTTTTCTCCCTTGCTCCACTGCGCATTTGTGGTCGCTCAAATATGGCAAGACCTCTAAACGTATTGCCAATACTGCAGCGACTCCATGTTGTGTTCTGATAACTGTCCAGTTAATTAACATAAAGGCTTTAAAACCTCAAATTGTGGAAATAACTTCTAGCGTTGCACGTTGTCAAATGATCTGAGTTGACAGCTTCGCAGAGTGAGTAAATACATTTAAATTATAGATATGGCAATTGTAGCTCTGGAGGCCAGTCATATGTTTGATTTGAAGTGCTTCATAACTGTATCTATATTATTCTACTAATATAAATCTCCTTTCTTACCTCTCTTTTAAAATCAAACTCTTACATCAAATAAAATGTTTACATTTACTGCAGAGCTTGTTGAATTATTGAAGAAAGTACTGTAATTTTACAATGTTTTATTGTGAGGTTCTCAGTGTCTCAGTTTTTTCTATATTTTTTTATTTCAATCATTATCTTTAGCTTATTTTACCTTCGTTGTCGATCACCGTGCGTACCGTGTGGGAAGTGCAACGGAGGCAATGGGTTGCAATACGCTGCTTCGTATCCAGACACATAATTTAACAGTCCTAAACTTTAAGCTACCTGAATTAATGGATTCAAATGCATTACCGCTTCAAGAACGTTCTTGGCTACGGCCAAATTTGATCCCATATCCAGCTTGTTGCTAAACGTGCTGCTTACCTCAACCGCCCAGAGTGCCTTATTTTTTTTCCTTTATAAATCTATATCCATGCAATAAAATGATTGTAAAAATGAAAAATATAGTTTTTCAGTGGCGTACTTATAAAGAAAATATTTTCATTAACATTACAAAGTAAAAATTCTAAATTAATTTAAAATTATCTAATAACTAAATGGTCTCTTTATTGTATTTGGTCAATTTCTGCATAAAAGTGTATAAATAGTCGTTGCACAGTTGTGCGATTTGATGACATTAAATCACTCATTAAGACACCTAAAGAAGTTACAGACAACGTCCTGTGAAGTTTGTCATTGTTGTCAGATGGCGGTAAAAAGTTTGATATAATTATTGGAGCACCATTTCTAATTTCTACCTTTATCTTCTACACATTACGTATGAGCAAGAAAAACTTGACGTCAAATTCGCAAGAAAATATTTCTAATTCATTTTCCAATGGGATATGTGTAAAAAATGTATTGTCCACTGACCCGTGCTTCTGGCATTCGAGGCATGGACCTCCCAGAAACGACCTTGCTTTTTATAAAGGATGAAACTCGACCTTAAAACAACCGTGACTTTCAGTAATCTAATATGCTGAAGATTCTAAATGCAAATTTTGACATGGAGCGGAATCCTATTTTTTCAAAATTTCATGGTAGTATCAGTATCAAGCTTCGATTTTGATTAGTTTAAAATATTGATTTGATCCTATGTAATTCAAATTTTATTGACAATTTTGAAAAAAGTCATCTCAGGATTTTATACAACCAATTAGGATAAATCTGGTTAAGAGATGATAAAACCTATAGCTTAGTTACTGGCCGTAAAGGTTGATACGCCACCGTACTGGAAATTAAATGCTAGTCGGTTTTTACGGTTTGCGCTGTATTAATAAGCAGTTATTAAACGTCGGCATGGCGATTGGGAATCTCGCTCGTGTTCAGAATATTTGAAGTACGCCCTTCAGAGCTGCAATCAACATATATCCTGTGACCGATACGAAAATGCGTCCTTATTTTTAGCCAGCATCAAACATGTGCGACTTGGTTAATTTAAAACTCGATTTGCGCTGCAGACGGGGCTTATACCCTTCTCTCGCTTTTCATAGTTTGTTCCTCTCTAGAGATCTCTCCTGTTATTATTTTGTATCCAATCTTTGCGATTGACCTCCCTCGGTTATTACAGTTTGTCACAGTCGCTGGTTATGACAGGCACGATAATTAGTTTCGCAAATATTTTTTGGGCTATTTATAAAGCTGTTTCCAGGAATATTTTCGGGGCACTGTATTTTTTTATTCTAATTCTGTACTTGCTGCAAACTTTATCAAAGTTCGAAGTTGTTATGGGTGCTACTTTTTAGATTCTTTATTTAAATATTACAGATAGTAATTTATAGATTGGCCGAACAAGCTGCTCTAGTATTTGTTTGTAAACATAATTTTTGAATCTTCTGAATGTTTTTAAAGGTTGTGTGGCTGTTACCGTATCTCACTAATTATATGCGTAAAGGGTTCAATATAGGACATATAGGTACAATGTGTAATTAGTCGAGTTGTAGGTTTATATGGTGCCTGTTTAACTTAACTTAGCTCTTACAATTATGTATGTCAAGGGACCTACAATGTTTTAAATTATAATTTTTATTTGTGTTCGTTTTATATTTAAAGCTTGTTAATTTTCTTTTGTAATGCGCGTAGTGAAAATAATTGTTTTAATTATAGCATCAAGAAGATTAAAGCTACATACAAATTAGTTTGTCTTATTACGATCCAATAACTGTTAATTTTAATTGGATTTAAAACATAAAGAGTGGTCTGTGCCAATGCCAATGTCATTCTGTATTTATATAATTTGCTTGTGCAATACATAATCTATAATACTAAACTAATCATAGTGAATCTGTAAATGTGGTTAAAACATGTAATATTTGAATGTCCTGTGAGCTAATGATGTCAAATTTACGATACGGTATTAATGCAAAGATTGATGTCCCAGTAAAACTAATTGTATGCCATTGAGGTGATCTGATTCACTACAATTTGCGGGTATAAATTTGAAACATTATCAACAATAATTCTAAGCATTTTTTTATAAAATGCGAGGTTGTTATCTCTCTTTATACAAGTTAATATTTATTTTACGTGTTATAAAATTAAGTACTTAATAATACGCAATTGTTTTATGTGTCCATAGACTGCTACGTTTATTTAAAACTGTTTTAATTGAAAGATAATTGGATCAGTTGTTATTAAACTCATTAAATAGTTGTCTTGGCAGATATGTAGAACTCTAAAAATACTTTATTTACATCCTATTCGTAAAAAGAGCATAAATGCAACATAGGACAGACGTGAAAATATAGTGCA
The DNA here is from genome assembly GCA_940337035.1 of Agriotes lineatus. Taxonomy (NCBI): domain Eukaryota; kingdom Metazoa; phylum Arthropoda; class Insecta; order Coleoptera; family Elateridae; genus Agriotes; species Agriotes lineatus. The sequence continues at coordinate 70,986 of CALNHX010006690.1, forward strand.
TGTAAAACCATAACTGATAGCTGCTGGTAGTATTGGTTAGATAACATAATTTATTCAAAAGCCATTCTTTATCTCCGAAACGTATAATATCACATCACTTTAAACTCGAGTACGGGTATAATCTATCTTCTTCTTCAGGTGCCATCTCCATTCAATTAAGGTTGACGACAATTTCGGCATACTTATTGCGGTCTAGAGTTGTATGAATTAAAGATTATGTGTTCATACCAGTCCAGTCGCGTACATTTTTCCGCCATGAATGTTGTCTGCCGCCAGGTCCACGTTTTCTCTCGATTTTCCTTCGATTACCTATAGTCTATAAAACTTACCAATTCACTTAAAACGTACATCCAAATTCCGATCGCTATTTTACAATCTGTAGAATTTGTGGAAAAATAGATAAATAAAAAAATAACTTAAATTACTTCTCTTTCGATCCTCCGCTGCTTCTGTTAAATTATGATAAATTCCTTAGAAATATTATATGGAAATTGATGTAATGCGGTATGTGTGTATTCGGCCAACACATAAAATTGAATTTTTAAAATTTTCTTTGTCTAGATTCTATTTTTTGAAAATAAATTTTTCAGTAGTCTGTTTTCCTGGACTCTAGAACTCAAGCTGAAATAACGTAACGTTACTTAACTAAGAAATGTGTTGGTGGTACATATGAAATGTGATAAACTCATACATTATGCATTTGTTTTATTTTGTTATAAATTTAATGTTAAATGGTATCATAATTTAAACTTAAACTATTGTTGTTATATACATTTACAAGAACAGGGAAGACACTAAAACATCAAATTTACGGCAGCAGTGAATCACATTATCTTGTTAGTATTGGCAACTATATAGGTTGCCTTAATGTCAATTTTACGTATTTGGCGTTTACATACTTTAGAAGATCGCCATACAGTTAATGCAAAATTGTTTTGCACTATGACAATGCGTCTTCTCATATGGTGAACGAATAACGACGTTTTAGAACGTTCGGGAGTAACAATAATAGACTGTCCACCGTAATAATTTTTACATTTTGTATACTTTATTCATTCATTCATTTATCATCTATGCCTCTGTTACCTTAAGATGTCGAGGACCATTCATACTTCACGAGAAGTGCAACGGAGTGCAACTGAGTTTTGCAGATGATCAGACAGACAGTGTTGGTTCAGGATTCATATGGTAGGGAATTTATGCTAAAACGATTACACACATAATATCGGAAATTGGAACTGCAAGTAATCTTATAAAAGACACAACATTCCGTTGTAAATTGTTAAGCATAATTTGAGGTCTTATTAAATAATACCACCCAGGTAAAACAATTGGACAAATTTAAGTATTTTTGGAGCAGTGGTGGATAAATATGGAATATGAGAGCGGAAAATAAACCAAAGGATACAAAACGCAAGAAAGGTAACAGGTTATAGTAAACACCACATAAAAAGTACTTTCAGGCGGCCTTTCGGTACGTTTACACTTAAAAATTGCATTTATGTAGAAAAGCCACCACAATAAGCATTTTCAGGCATTTTATCTAAACTTCCGGTCTTTACTCATAACCAAAAAAGCACATTTAGGCGTTTAATACTTTTATCAACTTTAAATTGATAACAAGAGTTTGGAAATCCATTATTAGTACTTACTGTATCAGGAGGAGGTAACATTAGCATTTTTCTCTGTGATATAGATTGGTCTAGTTAACCCACCATTTATCTATAATGAATTTCTAATTTTTTACACGCTTAATGATACCCCCAAATGAGTTTCGATTAGTGTAATTTGCAATAAAAGTTGCTGTGAACCAGACCGCTTTTACTTGCACCAGAATCGGTTAACGAGCACTCGTCCTACAGTGGAATATTGCTTAACATGGAATTTAAGATGCCCACGCATTGTGCTTTTGAAGTATGTGAGCACAGGCGGTAGTAATTATAACTGATTAATATCATTTGCATATTTACGACACAAGAAATTTATGTCAACTCGCACGCCCATTTCGTTGTAAGTACAACAGTGCGTGTAATTTGTTTTCACTTCTACATTCTTCGGATTTTGTATTGTAATTTATAAGTGCGTTTGTTCTCTGGCCGGCATCCGCCGTACAAACCGTTTTCAGGAAATTCCTGTGTGTTTTCGACGGGTAAATTGAGAAACGCGATGCATAAATTCCAACTCATTTTAATACCGCGTCCAGTTTCGTTCGTATTTACATAAAGATGCAAGGAAGCCCCGTAAAACTACGGTTTTATTAAGAATGACCATGGCAATCCTATTATTTTAGAAAAATTGGGCATTCAATTTATTCGAACGCTAGAACAGGAGCCCATATTTAATTTTTAACCAGAAATATGATTTGTGTGTCTAATCCAATATTTATGAGTGGTTAGCCAATGTGTAGGTACTTTACAATAATGATTGTACTGTTGATTGCCAGGAGTCTTTGTAATTTATTCAGCTTCCACTCTATTAAGTTATGTGTTTTAAATAATTCAGAAAAATTAATGATACAAATACACTTGTATATTATTAACAACTTAGAATTCGGGTATTGAGATAAGATATTAATACACATACATATACATCCATATACATATTATAATTATACAAAATAGCGTGCTGTACTTTAAATACCGTCACACAGAACTAGCTGCTTTGCATTATGATTATTCAAAGATTATGCAGAAAAAGTATAAAGTTAGTAAACGCCGTCTGTTATTAACATAATAACTTACTTTGGTAAATATTACAAAGCCGTTGCATTGTGGTATTTGCCATTCACAACGTATCTCCGCGTTTATGTTTATATATCATGATAAGTGCATGTAAATGAGAATAGAATGCGTTCTTTGCGTGCACCATTCAATATCTTTCTGGAGCATGTGAATGATTGCTGTAGATAAATCTTCCAATTTGAATGTGATAAATCTGTGTTAATTAAATATAGGAGCTTTAAATCTTATCCTTGCGGCTAATGTGAAACTATAGACATGCAAGATTGAGATATTAAAATGCAAGGAAACCGAATATACAGGGTCTTTCATTAATAATTGGAAGTATTTTAACTGTAGAATCCTGGGCTCAAAATATTAATATTTAACTAAAATCACTTAGATAAAATATGGCTCCTTACTGAGATACAGGGTGTTTTATTTAAAAATTTAAAAGTGATTTTTTTCCATTACTTTAAAACGGTGCGCCGACAAAACAGCCCCACCCAAAATAGCCCCGTCAAAACAACCCCGTTAGAATAGCTCGGACAAAATAGCTCCATGACGAAATAGCTTCGTACCAAAATAGCTTTGTGTTGTCCAACTTAATCGCAGATTAGAAATTATAGCACAAGATTGTCATAATTTAAATGTTATTGATGATCTCTGCAGTGTCTCATATAATTCAGAAATTTCATGGTAATGGTAAAATTAAAAATGTATTTTTTTGTAGGACTATTACTCTTAATATGCTGATCTTTTTATGTTATTATTTCATAACCAAATGTAGTTTTCTATAACATGGGTGTATTATATGATTGCATTTGTAAATGACATGTATTATTTTAATAAATTAGTAAATTGTGCCTATTTCTTTTTTTATAATTTTTGTAAAAGCTGAAATTTACTTTCATTTTCCAGTTCCGGAAAGAGGAAAGTTTTAAACAATAGTATCTATAGATGCAGTATTGATTTAAAAAAACCTAAGTATTATTTCGTTTTAAAATAATAATGGAAGCAACTAACTGAACAATAAGAATTTATCACCCTGCGTCGCCCAAGTCACCAACCGCTATTAGTTATATACAATGTGTATATAAATAAACAAAGTAACTTTGGTCATGTCTTGTGTTTACAAATATTATTGTAATTTTTGCTGCGGATGTTTTGGCAGGGCTATTTTGTCGGAGCTATTTTGGACTGGGCTATTTTGTGTCTGAGCCTTTTTGTCGGGGCTATTATGACGGGGCTGTTTTGACGGGGCTATTTTGACGTGTCACGCTTTAAAACTATTTGACGTATCCGTATCATATTTGGCAGGAAGTGTAGACACTGTAATACTAAATTATGTTAAATAAACGTTTCTGGCTACTACCAGAGGCGTACGACAAGGGCAAGTGATTGGTTGACCCTTCCCAAATTCTACGCTACTGGCGGAATGGCCATTTTAGCACACTTTTTCGATTTTCCAATACTTTCTACGTAAATAACATACTCTTCCTTCGTAATGATAAAGTCATTATTTTTCGAGATATTTAAAGTTAAACGTAAAGCTGAACAGTTATTTTGATTTTAATGTGTATTAATTATGTCGGTGTTTTTTGTCATAAGATTGCATTTATTACGCAAATGAAACTTTAATCTGTATTAACCAAAAATCGCTGGTATACTCACAAGAAATAAATAATCGTCAAGAACTATGGCAGCAAATAGTAAATTCCGCTAATTTTATTGCCAATCAGCCAAACATATTTTTTAAAGTTAGAATATCGTTTAGGAAAAGAATTGATAAGCTTATTGAGGTAAACGGGGGTCACATTAAACATTTATTACAAAAGGTTTTTGATATTTTCGTGTTATTAAAATTGTTCTTTTATTTAGATTATAACAAAATGGTTCTTTTCGGAACCACAATTTGTTTTTATGTTGAATGCATCTATGTATTCGTTTCAATAAATTTCATTAAATAACATTATGTTTTTTTGTTAATACGAATTAAAGTTTCATTTGCGTAATAAATGCAATCTTATGACAAAAACACCGACATAATTAATACACATTAAAATCAAAATAACTGTTCAGCTTTATGATTCTTTGATTCTTTAATTAAAAGTAACTAGATATAAAATCTTTAACGAGACAGAAAGTCGATTTAGCAAGATCAAAAGAAGTTTCAATAGGTCTAAAACCAGAGAATCTCATTAAATAAACAAGCTTAAAGCCATTTTAACAAAACAGTAGTCGGTTAAAGGAAATTTGATAGTTTAAAGAAAATTTAGTTAAGTTCTTTTTAAATAGTTAAAAATCGTTTTGAAAACAATAAATTAATGTTTATGAAATTGAATGCGATTTTAAGGAGATTAAAATACATTTCATTGAGATCTATGAAAGATTTGAGGGTGAGTGCAGACTATCACCGATGTAGATGTAGACCCGACTAAAATTGCCGCCAACGTGAACCACCGATGTTGGATTTATATCCTACTGAAATTATCATCGACTTGGTTTATTACCGGCTGTAAGAATTTTGTGGAAAATATAATTGCTTACATTTTGAGCCAATCATCATCTCTTAAATTTAAGACATTGGCTAATAGGACCTTCTACCATACTGACAATATAGCGACTCGCGATTTTCGATTTGGTACGAGCTAACTTGGTTTTATTTCACGTGTCAAATGAACTAATTTAGAAATGTCAACTGATTTTTCAAGGTTAGGTCGTGCGTTTAAAGTATAAAAAGCTACAAAAAGTGTATTTCGGACAAACATTGATCATTAGCATTGATACTCAGGTAATAAAATAGTATTACGTTCCCTTTTCTATATATTTTAAATCATTATACTTATTCTCTTCCTAAATATAATTCGTAGTATGCCTACTAATCTATAATTTTTTAAGAATATCACTTCGTTATAATCCCAGTGCATGTATCAGCTTTGGGATTATAACTCATAATATTCATCAAAAAATCATCGATAATAGGCATACTGCTTATTATACTACCCCTGAAGATATATGAAGTACAATCGAACTAAAATAACACCAACTTGGTTTACCACCGACTTGGATTACGACCAATGTGGATTTACATCCGACTGGAACTACACCGACGTAAAGTATTACCACCTAGGTTTACCAGCTTTCGGCCGCATCTGACAGCGGTTGTTGGAATTCATTTTACGTGAAAAATTAGGAAAATATTTTTTTATGTTGAAAAGAAAGCGGATCGGTGGTATTTTCGTTTAGTTATTTACAAATTTGCTTGAGTCTACTCAATGTTTATTTTGAATCGAAGTTAAGCTTAGTCGGCGGTTGTTACGGGCTACAACGACATTTACGACAACACGTCAACTCATAACGGTATTTACGAAAAGCCCGATAAAGCTAGATGACTAGCGCGTAAGATATCTCACCAAATCGGGAATGTAACTCACATAGGACCGCTGCCCAGCTCATACAACAGTGGAGCGAGGGGTGGTCCAACACGAGATAACACAAGGGCAACGGCCTAATAAACGGTAAACAGATCTAAATTGATTAGGCGCCACCACAATTCCATCACGTTAAAAGAGAAAGCAGATGAATCCACCTTTTGACTTTAAACTTGGCAGTAGGCTGGACAGCTATAACGGTTTGAAAATTACTAAAGGTACACATTAAGAGCTAAATAACCGAGACGTTACACCAAGTGTCCGATAATTCCATAAAGCACACTCTATATATGCTAAACTGCACATTAAACGTTAATAAGTAATACAAAAGATACCTGTAAGGAATTTGGCTGTGCGGCAACCAGTGTCCTAAGCTGCTGTGACGGCTACGGTACCCAGATACTGCAGGGAACGAAACGGAAGGGCATACTGCAACATCACAACGGGCTGCGGGAGCTAGACACATGAGGAATTTATCCATACGAGACGTAATGCGAAGGTCGCACGGAAGGCAGAACGGTAAAACGACAGCTTCGCCAACACAACACTGCTAATGAGTCCCCAACAAAGGAATCCATCTAATCGACGCGAAATATAGGAGTCTGCGGCTCCGCGGCAAATCGGAAAACATAAAATGCTTACGGTAATCAAAAAAACGACAGCCCCAAACGGTCACTCACGCCTACACACACCAAGATAATCCCATATAATGTAAGTAAGCTACGCCAAATAAGTGATAGCTGTAAGCGAACGACCTAGCGGTGTGCGTTAGAAACCATTAAATGCTTGTCTAAAACTCGATATGCTTAACTTTAAGCGGAATAATAGGAAAACCCCATATACAGGTGGGGGTCGTAATTTAGAAAAATAGGCTAAATAGCCGTACGTTCGTACAATTTAAAAATGTCCTGACACGGTAATACATATTTTGATAAATATTAAAATATCATATAGTACACATAAGTACCTACATCACTTGGTGGTCCCTTATTTCATGCGGCGATGTTTAAGACAGTTGTTAGAATGTCGGTAGCAGTCCACATCGGTGGTACTGTATACAAACCTAATTTGAGGTTGATAAGCACGATTTATAAAATTATATAAACTATACCAGTAGTCGTTTTAACAAGATTAAATAATCAATTAAATGAATTTTGGTCTGTTTCAGGAAAATTATTGAATTGTGTTACAAAATGACTCAAATAATATTACAAAATTGTTTTAACAAGTTTAAAATTGATTTATTTAACAAGATTAATGTATCTGTGTAATGAGGTTTCGTCCATTTAAACAAGAATAAAGATCTTACAATGTGTTATGTCTTTTGAAGGAGATACATATAGCTAGGTCATTTTTAAAACGTAGATGAAAGAGAGCCTGTTTTAACATTTAAAAAAGAATTACACTACATGAAAGTACGGCGACGAAACATGTGGTTTTGTTGAAGTTCGCGGAGTAGGTACCTATATTAAACTATACACCGACCCCGGTAGTTTTAAAGTGCAATAGTCTGTAAACAAATGCAATTTACATTTTTCATGTTTAGTCGTCATTAAAATATTCCAATGCAATGTATTTAACAATGAAGAACGGTTGGGCTTAGGGCTCATGCATAAATTCTCCTTTCTTTGTACCCGGAAGAGACACAAAAGGTGCTAATTTTCACCTTCAGAGTGTTACCACAGGATACCTAAGAAACGTTATATATGAAGAACTTAAAATCTTCTCGAAATGCCCGAAACGATTTTAAGAATGCGAGATCAAAACATGTAGTTATCAAAGCCAATAAAAATGAAGCAAAAGGGTAAGAGCGAACACAATATTTGCATATGTTCCAGATTGAAAAACAATGTTATCTTTTTGTATGCCATAAAATTTAATGCCTTGTCGGTGCATACGTTCATTAGCAATTAATATACAGAATAAAATGCAAACAGAACAGACGGGAACACGACAACACAGCAAGCTGTGCGATTATGCATTCTGCACATTTTATCTTCTGAAGAGATGAGCACGTCGCATTAGCATTTTAACACGCTTAGAAGCTGTGGAATTGAAGAGGCCGGCCTTAACCTGCGTGCTGCACATTACAGCATGTCTATTAATTTTTTACGCAAACATGCCTCCCACCTGTGCACTTTTATATTTTACACGTCATTAACATCGCACTAATCATAAAGTTACAAGATTATTGCTCGGCCGTTCTCTGCTTTATGAGGAAAATGGACACAAGCTCTAATCTTAAGCTGCAAGTTGCAATTGTGCAAGGCAGTAAAACGGAAAAGATTTTCGCATTGCGGAGACGTTAATGATGTAATTACAAATATTTAATGTTGCGAAATTTAAATTACAATAAATTTATGAGAAACGTCATTTCGCTCGCTAAGTTTCCCAAGTCTACCTTTTAATCAGACGTTGAAATTTAATTAAAGCGATTTTATGAGTTACCCGTCAAACCGAGAGGTTTGCAGGATAAATTTATCGTAAAAACTTCTTCAATGGTTATGAAGTTGCCGCGTTGAACTCCAATTTTGTATAATTTTAGATCATCGAAGAAGGTATGCCGTTTTAAGCTAAATATTTGAACATTTTCTATATCGTAAATGTCTCTCAGTGTCAACTTGACTATCCAGCGAAGGGTATTTGCTCAAGTTGTGAGAGTTCAAGCAAGGTTTTTGACGTAGAGGTGTAAATGTTACTTTAAAAATGCCCGTAGCATACGCGAGCTCTCAAATTATGCTTGAGAGCAAGAGGCAATCTCTTGAGCAAATTAATTCAAGAGATGTAATGTAGTAATTCGCTGTTCTGAGGTGCTTTCGGTTACTTCAAGAAGGCTTCAGAATGGGGACATCGGCGGTCGAATTGCTTCGAGTGTATCGTGATATACCTTGGATGTTGAAATAATGATAAGTGCTATTAAACATCGACGATTCGGTTTGCTTCGTGTCTGGAGTTGAAAAGAATATGCTGGAACTTAAAAATAGTTTTTTTAAACAGCATCCCATTTGTTATGCCCTTAATCTGTAATATATCATATCTATTAGAGGAGGATTAGAAGATAATTAAAATACATATCTACTAATATATTAAAAGGTACCTATATACTTAAGATAAGCTAATTCCTTTAGCCAGTGTTGGGGCGAATACTTTAAAAGAGTTATCATTTTTGTTATGTGTAACGGACAGTGTAATAATTTAATGCTTTCCGTCAGTCGCCTTCTATATCTATATTATCGAACGAATATTTTGTTTTTTATTTGCACACAGTTTTAATTACTTTTCCTAAAGTAAATATTCGATCGGTGTTATTTCTCTAGTCCTTTTCATCCGCACACATATTGCTCGATATTAATCAGCCATAAATAGCAGTTCACTAGCAAAGCATTTGGCTGTATGTATACAACATACATTTCTGTACAGTATGTGTGCTTTGTGAATATAAATTAATTACACTTAAAGTTCAAAAAAGTGTTGTACACGCAAATATTTTGGAAGTATACATAGGTCTACCTAGTTAATAGTACAGTGTGAGCATATGTTGAGTAAAAACACAACAACGAAGAAACTTACAACTATCCCTGTACAAACATTTTGAACACGACTGTACAATCAGTGACTGTTTAAAAAGCAAAATATTTATAACCATAGTAAGAGAAACTTACTACCATTTAATAGATATTTCTAGATCAAGCTAGTTAAGTGCACGTTATTCACGAGAAAAGCGTTTAGTTCATGATTCCGTAAGGGCGAGTGAAATGAGAAACAGCAAGTCGGGAAAGAGCATCTTTACAGAACGTTTAGGCTGAAATACTGCAAGTCCTGCAAATGGCGTTTCTGGATGAGTTACGTTCAACGTTTTACATACGACGGTATTGCATTCTACAAGAAATTAGTTTTTCAATTTGAAATATATAAAATGAATTACATATGTCAATTTTAGCCCATCGTAGTATGATTATTAGAGTGGAGAAAACTCATTTGGGTGCATAAAATCGTTCCACGCCGTACTAGGAAAATGTATTTTAAAACATCAAAATTGGATAAAATAAATCATCAATAAACTTAGCTTTCAAGTCAGAAGTTTGCCAATGATTTTCTTTTAATAAATAATTTAACGTCTGTTCGTGGCTAAAAAAGTGTGAGTACTATACAAGATAAACTTTGTGTGATACTATATATATTTGAATTAAATTAAACCTCGGGTTTTGACAAGCTTCAATACAACAATTGCATTTTTTTAATTGCAAGCCCAATAAATTCTTACGTTTGAAATTTTTGTTAGGATAATGGGTTAGATGTATAAGGTCTACACATTAGGTACCCTTTTTCTGTGACGTAACAATTTTCTGTTTTTATTTAACAATAATGACAGAAACAAAAAATCTACAGTTTTTGGTCAGGTCCGCTTTAAGTATGACTTCTTTTACAAAACTGTTAATGTGACATTTGTCCAAAATGACAGTAAAATAACGCGCAATAACAAGCACGCGAGCAAGCCTAAAATCTTGTTTTAAGCGTTAGGCACTTCTTCGAAGAGGCTATACATCGGATTACATAGGTCGAGAATATCTTGATTTAAATAATGTGCTAGTTAGAGCATCCCTTATTTAAAAGGTTAGATTGATGTCCAATTCTTTCTGAAGTCTACTACCTGTGATCTAAATGATCTTTTAAAATTTCACTGTAATATAAGACATACGTTTTAAACGCTATCTTTTGTTGTTTCTGACGTCACAGAAAAAGGGTAATGTGTAAACTTTATCTTTTAACTAATTAAGGTACTCTATTTTGGATGGTTTAGTTGGATACTGTAGCGTAAGTCACACTTTGTTGTAGAACGAAGAACTATTCGCATTACGTTAGGAGATGGTTGGTCGGCTGGTAGGGATGTTAAAGGTAGTTACTTTTCTTCTGATATGAACATCTTATTCACATTTTCTTGGGGTTGATTAGATCCGTGTCTTTTCTTCCTTAGTTTTCTAGAGTTCCTTATTTTCAGGGTGGGATTTATTCTGTGAATTGGTTTGTACTTAGTGGTCTTGGAGTTTTCAGTGTCTTCGTTGTGGGTGTTGGCGTTGGATGTTGTACCCTTGTGATTGTGGTCGGAGATAGGTCTGGATGATTGTGGAATGGTTGTCTTTTGTTAGGGGTTTACCGAATTTTACTTTAGTAGTAAACATTAAACTTTCGTTTCCCTGATTACTTAGATGCGATAACAATAACTGAAGTGTATTAGTTGATGTTATAGTAATTATATGACAGCAATATATTAAAGCGTTTATTTTAAAATTGGAACATTTATTTATCAAAGGCAGGTAAACTGATCAAAATAAGAAGAAGAGTAAAATTTGATGCAATAACAATAATCGAATGCGTTTATTTTAAAACTGTACATTGTATTGTGTGTTCCAAAAAAAATCATTTAGGGTAGGCCTTGGAAGGAAAGATAGAAAATCTAGTCATGTCTTAACTTAAGTGTGTTGGTGAATGTCAGATTGCAATTTGTTTATAAACACATCTGTCGCTGTGACAGGTAAAACTTTACACTGCATTAATTTTAATTGTATCAAGCAAAAAGGAAAATAAGATTGCATGTACACAACAAGTGTAATAATCATAACGACCAATAAAAATTGTTTTTGTTAAGTGTTTTGTACATTTTTAGGAAAATAATTCAAGTTCAAGATGTAATTTAGTTCTCTCTGACTTGGTAGTTCATTATTTGCATCAATGGGTATATCTCAAGTTACGGCAAACTTTAATTTGATCATGACATGCTGCGAATGAGTTTTTTTTTTTTGAACACACGATATAATAATTATTATAAACAGTTGTAGAGCAAACCGAATTTTATAGAAAGAATTTTAAATAAATGAAGTATTGTTTTACAAATTGCAACAGCAAGAAACTCATTAAATTAAACTACAAATATGTTTAGTTTTAAATATGAGATTATGCTCACCTTAATTTTAGGGATTTCTTCTTCGCTTAATCGCTTCCGCGCGATACTAAATAATTAAATCTTTTATATGTACCGTAAATCTCCACATGATATTGTGGTATTGAATACTTAAATTATTTTCTTTGAAATACTTAGCCGAATACTTAATGCTTGTATATTTTATAGATTTTGCATTATTGAATAATAATAAATATTGTGAGTTTGAGCAACGTCTGATTGTTTTTATTATTCTGGTTTTCTAATTTGGACTACCTCGAAGCCGTGACACTCCCTTGCTTATAATTCAGCTGGAACATTAATTTACTACACACTTGGACAAATCTCAACTATTGTATATGTGCTTTTCGGCTACCATTTCCTAAAGGAGGCTATTATTTGACACTTCCATATGTAAGCGTGTTGTTATTTTATGCTATGCAATAAAAATATTATTGCACACATCTGTCACTTTATTGCACACTTCTGTCCAAACTGTTTATTAAATGTGGTGAGTTTTCAATGACAGCATCCCCATTTTTAACGAATTTTCAATTTGAAATGACGTTTTGTAATCTCTTTTAGCATAAATATGTGGTAGCCGAAAAAAATATGTATACAACTCGTATGTAAAGCTTCTTTTTGCACTTGTGAGATTTAAAGAATTCGCCTTCGGCTCATTTTTTAAACTTGCCCACGCGCGCAAAAAGCACTCTAGCTACTCGTTGTATAAATAACCATTTTAAGAACAGCTTATTGTTATTATTTAGTAAATATTACATTATGAATCCCAGGTGCAGTAAAATATCAAAGTTAAACTGGAAGTAACGTTAAGTTGTTGATATTGTTAAAATAGAACGCTTATTAGGAGAATTATTGGTTTTGCGCTTATTGAGAAGTAATTTGACCATTTTTACTTCCACAATAATTGTTACAGTAATGTTTCACCAGAAGAAGTTAAGGATATTATAAGAATATTAAATAAAAGGAAGAAGAAACTTGAGCGGTGAAAGAAAAGCTAATGAAATACACTAATAGAAATTCTAGGACTAGGAATACATATATTGGTATTATTATATTAAAAACGAAGATTATTGCTCTATAGCTATAAAATATTAACATTTTCATTACAATTTTTTAAAAGATAATCGACTGTTAATGCTTTCTGTAATAAATAAATTTAAAATTGTATATTAATAACTGTTATCTATGCCTATAATATGAATAAAATGCATATTCGATCTGCCAATAATTTTTGTAATAAAAGTAAACTATAACTAGTGTCGAGTATTATATCTGTTACATGCCACAGTTTTTTGTGAAATTAAAAATTCGACTCAGTAAGTTTGTTTTTATTTAGACTTTTTCTTAATAAATTTATTATTACCCCTAATTAGAAGAGAACTTATCGGCCAAGCTAGTAAGAAAATATACTGATAACTAATAACCAATAGAACGCAAACAAGTTGAAATCGGTTTCAAAAGAATATTTTATTAAGTTGCCGCACAGATGATATTGATTTAACCATTAATATTAGCTTATGAGGGAATTAAACATTAAACTAATTTGAATTTGTTTTAGCGGCGGTTTCGAGCTTTCGATTTCGAATTTAATTATATAAATCCATCGTAAAACCTTAGTATGTTTGTGCTGAGTTTTTTAAAAGTTTGTTTGTACCTCTCAAATATTATGTCGAAAAACTATCTTGTTTGATAAGATAATACAATTTACTTACTTACTTCAGAAAACAATTTAGCAGTATTTTTTCCTTATTTTGTTGCATATTTAAGAAATGATTTTATACTTTTTTCTTATATTTTATCTAATGGGGTACAATTCTAAGTGTTTACGCAAAAAGTAAATTTAGTCTGCTTTTCAAAAGTAACCTTAGTAGTCCCAAATTATACGTTCTACTGCGGCTGTTAAGTTCCACACTAAAGCTGTTTTAAACTAGTTTCATATGGGAAAAGAATTTCTGGCTAGTCC